>JASCZW010019579.1:0-13545 GCA_034211315.2 Aedes japonicus
AGGAATAAAAAAATGGAACTGATATGGACCTGCATCGAAATTGAAATACAACTATACAGAAATAAAAGCGTTCCCGAAAATGAAAACGGACTGTGAACTAATGCACATTTTTAGGATTTTTCCTTTAAACGTTATTTAGTTCGTGATTACGTGATTCAGTTAACGCTGTAAATTTTTGCTTGTTCTCGAATTCATGACTGTAGTTCACGGATATGAGAATATGGGAACGGATTTTTTTCCGTGTACCGAGAATCATGGCCTTCTTCGCAAACTTGGCGGCAAACATGAATTTGAATCTTCCCGGCACAACCCCACGTCCAGTCACGATGTAAAACATTGGACTGGGAAGCTGCTTGCCTCGAGTTTGACGATCAAAGTGCGCCCCTTGTGTTTCGTCAAAACACGGTCGTACAAGAGCCTTGCACGCTTTTTAGCCACGGAATTATGCTTCATGTGCCGATTCGGATGTTTACTGGCTTTGTATGACTTGTTTCCTTTCCTGGCAAAGATGTTCCTCACCGGTTGCAAGTTGGCGTTGTACCTTCTGGCCACATCTCGGATCGAAAGACCAGGGTTGGCTTTAACGCACCTCAACACCTTGTTGCACAGCTGACAATCCCTGGTTTCAGTTTTTTCGTAGGTCTGCTGATTCCTTTCCATGCTCAGGGTTTCCTGGTAAGTTTTGAGCACTTGAAAAATTGTTGTTTTCGGCATCGTTAGCACTTTAACCAGCTTGGAACCGGACCACTCCGGATTTTCCAATGTGTTTGTGTGCAATAATTTGTATTCTTTCGAGTTCCATTTGACTGTTCTGTATAGATGTGTAAACAAACCACTGTCAACGATTTTCGGTTTCCAATACTAGAGGCGCGCAGGCGGAGCGACTTGACTTTTAGTCAGCCTTTACGGGTCCAGAGATTTTTCGTTTTAGGAAATTCCAACAGAGTCGACTAGAATTGATACCAATCCCACTGGGGTGAGATCCTAGCTCATCACTTTACTGGACAATTTTGTTATTTTAAGCCTTGTAATACAGTTTGATTTGCATTTATAGAATATAGAATAGTTCTAGAAAAATTGTAGCAACGATAAGTGGTTTTTTCCTACTTGATATGTGGACGCATAATTGTCCCAATTTAGGCGCCCAATCTTCAAGTGAGATAAATCGACTTGGAATTTTGCTGATATTAATAATTTGTAACATTGCACAGTGCTCCAGGATGCGAATTTAGCTGGAAAAATACATTTTCAGCCTGAGAATTTAATTATTTTTAGAAGACAAACTATCTAGATTTCTTATATAACTTGTTTATAATCTTATTGAACTCATTGTTAAAAGATATATTGAAGACGTCTTCAGTGTACTTAGTTTTGTTGGCGCCGGCGCCGTGGTACGCATATTTGTCCAATGCACAGTGGTCCAACTGCGAATTTAGCAGGGAAGATACAATTTCAACCTGAGTTTGAAAGTTTGAAGCAACGTTGTCTTCTACAAAGTTGTTTCTAATAATAAGGAGCCTTTTTTGTTGTGAATACATTTTTGCGGTTTTTGAAATGACCGAATTAGAAAATTTTTCAACAATTGTCCCTAAATAACTTAGCGTGTTCCTACTAAAAACTAGTTTTTTGCTCTTACTTTTTTATTTCAAATTTATCAACAAAGTTTTATTCAGATAGTTTTTAGAACTTAATAAAATAAAACTTTTAATCTATAAATCTTGACATCTTTTACCGTTAGCGAGTTACTTACGATTTTCCTATAAAATGGCGCCCTTTTCAAATGTGTTTTACTCAATTTAAAAAAATAACCGATCTTTAGTTTTCAGATGTATCATGCAATAGTGAAAATCTGTCCCAACATTTGCAAAAGGCCTATTTGTTTTCCAAAAACCATAATAACTTTTTTTTGACGTACAATAGCGACGATTTTATTAACCCAAAAGTGTATCTATCATTGTTCTAGAATCAATAGGAAGACAACTTTGCTAAACAATTTGAAATAAAAAATTAGGAGCACTTTAGGACACCCCAAGATAAATACGTAGGAAAAATTGCTCTTATTTGGTCAGTTCAAAAGCTACACAAAAAAAAATTCAATTAAAGTTGCTTAAAAATGTTTCATCTACAGCTTTTCTGAACAATAAATGCCTTTATTTCTGCTAATAAAAAAGGTTAGATTTTCGATTTATCTGAAAACAAGTACCACCTAAGTTTTCATTCACATCGAAAAAACGCCCTCATTATTAGAAACACTTTGTAGAAACAAACCTTGTAGAAGACAATTTGGCTGCAAAATTTAAAATTCAGGCTGAAATTGTATCTTCCCAGCTAAATTCGCATTATGGACTTCTGTGCATTGGACAAATCTTTATCTCTAGACAACATCGTCAAATGGTCGAAAATAACAAGTGTAAACAGTGATTTCTAACATAGATTTCCTAGGAATTCCAGGTTGTTAACCTCTATATCCACTTCCGACGGGAAGGTAATAACTTCCTTTATCTGTTTCTGGTGCTATTTTGTTTGTGGGAGCAAGCATATCCCAGAAAAACACGCTAGGTTTCATTGTTTACAAATGTTACTTTAGACCTTTTGACTATTTTATCTAGCAATATGCATACCACCAGCGCCAATAAAACTTAATACACTGTAAGTTCAATTTGAACGGAGACGATATTTCATTGATTTTTGAATGATGTAATATTATAATATATCAACAATAAGTTCAAATGGTAGTGACTTATAATTCATTTATTTGTTTCTGTTTACTTGAAATCGCTTTCTGTTATATTTTCAAAAAAAAACTTTAACGAAGCGGGAGCGACCCTGGCGTAGTGGGTAATATCCATACCCCTCACGCCAAAGTCACGAGTTCGAATCTCACCCCGGACAAGTTACGAAAATACCCATAAAATATTTGAGTGACTACAACAGGAGATAAACCAGCCCAGAACCGAAAATCTTGATAATCAAGAAATTTAAAAAAAATACAAGGGATAGCCAAATAAAGTTGTAATGTTATAATAATTTGTATCAATATTTCAAGCATAACAATGTATTAGGTCCAAAGTAACATTGAGAGATTCTCTTCGTTGACTTTCTCTTTCGGTAAAAGTTTGTCTTTTAAACGATTTGCTGATGTATTTGACGCATTGGATCCTTTATTACACTTTGTATTACCGTACTGTGTGTTGAAAATACTTGGCCAAGATTTCACAAATCTATATAATACAAATAATATAGAGACAGTTCAAGAATCGGCTCCTTGTTTGAAATTGTACAAAAGAGGCGTCGAAGAGAAAGCAAAAACTATTTAAGCCACACCGCTTGCTTCGAATTGAGAAGAATTTGGAACAGTATGTTGGATATATTCCAATCGATACAAACTCTTTAGCTGGGAAAATCTAATTGGTCGTCCAAGTTTGATCGATCTTCTTAGGGCCTGTCGTATGATCCATTCATATTTCATCTAATATTGTGCGACAATTCATTAGCCATTACTAGCGTCACAATAGCGACAGTTGATAGCAGATAATTGAAATCAATTATCTGCTAAGTACTAGTAACTGGTCATGCTAATGTTGCTAGTTAAGCATTTTCTACACTCATTAGCGATGATGATGGTTTGTACCATTCATACCACTCAACCACCTTATCGAAAGATGGCTGCCAACAAGATCGCACTTATTTCGCTCGTTGAAGGGCCAACCGGCTGGCTATAAATTCACCACTGGCTGTCTAGCAACAGGCAACCGTTGCTAGACAGCCAGTGATGAATTTGTAGCCAGCCACAGGCGATAGAGCCATCAGCTACCTGACCGATGGTCGCTCGCCTGAGTACATGTCGCCGCCAGCTAGCTCATTTTTGCCCTGAACAGCTCCTACACTCCCGCGTCACTGTACTCTATTTTTGAGTACAATTGTATGCTATCTCTTTTTCTCTCACGGAAATGTTTCTCAATTTTCGTTAAAAGGTGAATCAACTCAATTTTTGAGTAGATCCACTTTTTACGAAAATTGAGTAACATTTCCGTGGGAGAAACAGAGATAGCATACAACTGTACTCAAAAATTGAGTAAAGTGACGCGGGAGTGTAGGCTGCCGAGAAGTTGAAGTAATTTGTGAAGGTGGACCCCTTTTATATCGTTCAATGCTGCGTTCTCCCTTACTTACATTTGAAGTCTGTGATAGGAAAATAATTGGCATTTAGTAAATTTGCTCTGCAAAACTTAAAAAAACATCATCTTATAGTTGTGTTATTACCAATAGTTTAATGTTGAAAATCAATAGTTTTCAACATTGCAATCGACGCGTAGGAATATTTTCGATCGATTAGGGTTAACATTATGAAAATGTTTGGAGAAACGACTGAGATATTAATGCTCAAAACCTGACCACATTTCGTGACGGCATTTGGTTTTTCTTTTAAATTGCACCCCAGTATAGAAAACATAGACGTAATCCTACGTAAAAAACTAACGAAGCATTTTAACGAATTTTCTAGAACAAAGAAGTTAGAAAGAACTGCTTATAATTGAAAGAAAGAAAAATCTCTCATCACATTTAATTGATGTTTTTTCCCAAAAATTACGAAAAAAAACCTAAGTTTAAGCTTTAAAAAGACTTGAAAATTTCCCTTGGAAGCGAAATTGCCACAAGGATTTCAAGTTAAATATTTATATTGCGAGTTTTTTTTATTACAAAGAACTGCTTATAATTGAAAGAAGGACAAATCTCCCATAGTAGTTCTTCGCTTCAAATCCAAAAATAAAATAAAAAAAACTTAGTTCTTACTTCAGCTGTCAGTAGATGACGAGATTGCAAATAAGAAAGAAGTGTTCTATTATTGAAAGAAGACGAAATCTCCCATAAAAGTCGATTTGATTCATGTGAAAAAAAAGTTTCAAGGAATAGTAAATAGATTCTTCCGCAAGGCATGTTGACAGATTGCAAGTTTTTACATAAGAAAGATCTGCTAGATGCTGAATGATTGAAAGAAGGAATGAAAGTTCAACAGATTCAACAGAAGGTTTCAAAAAATAAATTTATTCAATCTTTCACATAACATGTTAGCAGATTGCTCATGGTTTAAAGGAGAAGTAATCTCCCATGGAAGTTGAAATCCAATGATTTCATTAAAAATTATGTTGAATCTTCTGCTTATCTGAATTCGAACTAATGGCATACTACATAATTGCCAAACATCGTTTAAATTAAGAAAACATACTTAACATACTTCAAAATCTAAAACGTTGAAGAGTCAACCGAATGCCAAAAGTTTTATGAACATTAAAGATAAACACATTCTTATTTAAATATTTAACTCTACGACATTTAATTTGACTTACATGTTTTTCCAAAATTCATTTAATTAAATTATATGTTATTTTACCCGTTCGTTTTCGATTTTTGTCTAAAATTGTTGTCACCGAATTGTACAATCACCGACTAACAAACGGAAACCTTTTCATTTTCTTCTTCGCACCTACCCGCCCGACAGGACGACGAAGCCGACGACAGCGTGGACCGGCTAGTCATCGACGAGGGTGATGATCATCACGGGACGGCAAACAATTCGCGCAACGATGGCCACCGTGAGTCGTCCGGTATCGTTATCACTGCCCGCGGAGGAAACGGCCCGGAGTTCCACGAGAACGATGTACCAGAATGCCAGGGCTGCAAGAAACGGGAGGCACAATTCGTGTGCGCCGGATGCGGAAACCAGTGGTACTGCAGTCGGGATTGCCAGGTATGGTGCTAGAAGTGCCCAAATTCTATCAGAAACTTTCACTTTATATTTCATTTTCAATTACAGGTTAATGCATGGGACGATCATTCAGAAGTTTGCACTGGCTAAGACCGCAAAACTAAACATGAACAGGTATTACCTTTTTTATCAGAATTGATCATTGAAATCAAATGCCAAGAGACATTCAGTTTAGCAGCCAGCCGGCATCGTCAGAGTTATCAGTATATGAAACGTCATGTTCTTTAAAGATTACCAAACAATTTCTTCTATTCGCATCTACAATACCCCTTTTTAATCAACCTCTTTACAACACGACGCAAAACTACCTATACTGCCGTTATACGCATAATTGTCCCATGTTCTATGGGATTCCCTATATACATGGGACAGTTATGCTTATAACGGCAGTATAGTTCATTTAAGCGCACCAACACGTTGCAACAAGTGCGTGTAACTGGTCTATTCGATAGGTTCCTCTGCGGGCGGGCAACAAATCCTCTTGCATAGATTTTTAAAAGTCTTAATTTAAAGACAGGACGTCAAAATTAGCTGTTAGGAACTAGTTGCATTTTTTGTCACCATAATACTAACCCTTCCAAAAGATAAAATACACAACCATACCATCAACTTTCCCACTTAGGTTGCTTTAGTTAGATCGACGGTATTTTATATGTTAGTGCTAAAATCCTTGGTTAAACAAGCGAAGCAAAACATGTTATTTCTCCATATTAAATTAGAAGACCAACTTTTCCTTCCAAAATGATTTTAATATTCTCGTCTAGCTTTACCGATCGAGAACAAGTGTGTAAGATTCTGACCGCTGAGAAAAACAATTGAATATAGGCAATTGTTCACTACGGATAAATTATAATAACATTTAATCAAATACACATTTACCTATAAGCACTGTGAAGAACATGCACTATGACTAAAATGATTTGCTAACAATAAAAAGAAGAAGAAAAATGTAGACTTTCATGAGAGGTAGTGAATTACCAGATTAGGGCAAGATTAAAAAAATAAGAAAGCATTGTAACTTATCGCGGAATTTAGCACGTAGTTGTCAAAGTAGCGTAAGCAAACTGAGAAAGGTTTCGCTATCGATAGTAGTTTGTCCCGAACCCCGTTTGGAGCGTGTGAATGATAGCAATCTGCTTGAGAAGATTTGAGCAGGATCGAAGATCGAGAATGTGTTGAAGACAGGTTAGGGATAGGTGTGTGTATTTCAAAATGAATAAACACTGCAAGGAAAATCATTAGTAAGACGCTTTTTGTTTTTATGGAGTTCTATATAGCTAAAACAGCCGAAAGTTTTCCCTGAGAAACACGACGGGGGACATTTGTCACTTCTTTTGCTGTTGTTGTTATTGTTTTGAATGAAAGTTTAACCCTGATCGCCAATCGTCTTTAAGGACATACACGACCGAGTCCCTCTTACTTCGCGTTTTGCTGAGCACAAATCTTAAATACTTTGTTGTTGTTGGGAAAACGTGACAATCCATACCAAAAAATTTGAAGTCCACCAAACTCAGCGCTGGAGGCTAATGTTTATGCCCTACGGTCAAACATGGAGGAGGCAATGTATCGCTTTAGGGTTCGATGCTAGTGGAACAGGCACGATGGAGTTTATCGACACTGCCATAGACAAAATGGTATATCTGAACCTTCTCAACCTATAACCTTCCGTGCAAAAATTAAACCTACCACGCGATTATATCTTCCAACAGGATAATGATGAATCCTAGAGTGTGACTGTTTAGTGGAATACCTGTAACTAGAAATGAGAAGAAAAATTAGTATTTTCCATTTAATTACAACTACTTTTGCTTATCCCCTGGGCTCTGGCAAAACCTTGAGGTTGTTTAACTTCAACTACCAGGTCCCAGGGCTGGTCTGGTTCTTTACCAAATTGGAAAGAAGCACACTAGTGTTGCCAGATCAGTGATAATGCAGCCCAAAAATGCTTTTGAAAATCCGCCAGTATTTCCTATTAACAAATATTATTATACTGAGATAATGATCGATGGTCAAGTACAGGATTTGCGAATAGTAAGAATGTTGCACTTGATCATTTAAACCGGTTAAAAAACCTGCATAGTTTATTATCAGAACCTAGCGCACTTTTGGAAAGCATTATCACATAGGGGAACCTTTTCCATTTTTCATCTCATGATCCATTATTCATAATATTCGAATTATAGGACTTTGATGTATGAATCTAATTTATTCCTTTTGTTATTGAGTTACATTTAACTTCCAAAAATACATAACATTAAATTTAAATAAAAAGTTAGAAATCCGAAGGTTACGCGCCGATGTTTTGTTTTCCTGTTGCGAGAATTGCTAAGAGATGAGTTGAAAATGGAAATGGTAACCCAAGATGCTATGCTTGTATCAAAGCTTTCTACCGAGAGGCGATTTTGCTTACTTCATTCTAGTTTTGAAGAAAAACGGAGCTCTTACAGTGCGCATCGGCAATTGACGATATATTACGTCATCAAGAGGAAGTCCTGTTGAAGAACTCAAAACAAAATTCAATTATTTCAAGACAAAGCTCCAGAAACTGAATGAGAAATCCTGTCTGGTTCTAACGAAACATTCCACGGAACGAGTGAACTAAATAATCAACAGACAAAAGTTAAAAATTAAGATAAGTAATAAATGTATTATCCCTCTCAACATATCAAAAGGTAAGCCTGATCAATCAGGCAGTTACCTGACATTAGTATCGACATAAGTTTCAGCGTATACATGTACACACAGCGTCATATGGACCATCCAGTTTAGGCTAAAAATAACCGGATATGACAATAGGGTTTGGACAAAAAAAGAAAATACATAACAATTATACAATATTTTAAACACATATTACATACTACATATTACATATTCGTTTACAATCTTTCATTTTATATAATTTTTTATTTCTTTTTACGCCTTCATGTATTAATTGATCGCGACGAACCAATCCAAGGAACGAGAACAATTTAATGCTAAACAGCTTTTAAGGTACGCATCGGCAATGGACGATTTACCTTGTCATCAAAAAGAAGTTTTGCTGAAGAACTCACACCAAATTTCAAGACAAACTCGCGAAACAAGAAGCAAAATTTCATCTTGAAACGAAAGAGCAAGCTCTGAATTATAGTTATATCTCAAGCAAAACAGGTATTTTGGAAGATATCGTTGACAATTAATCACAAGGTAATAGATTATATTTGCAAATGACTGATGTATACTCTTCTCCCTACAGCCTTACTTACCAGCAATTATCCCCCCTCCCCAATCCTGTGGGTAGTGATGCAATATCATTGCACACTTCTAGTGTGCACTAATAGTGTATACCGCAAAATTCAAATCCCCCATGGGAAGAAACGTTGCGTATCCCATTCAACTATCCCCTGATGTATTATGTAAGGTTTGAGTTTTTGTGCACAAACTGGTGACCTGGCGCCTCGCCCCCTTATACGTCAATAAAATAAAATAAAATAAAATAAAAATTACAACTACTTTTGCTTATCTTGACAGATATGCGTATTTTGTCTACAATGTGCAGACTTCTTCAGTGTCTCGTACTAATAACTCGACTTATTAGTACTAGTCGAGTTATAAGTACGACACTGAAGAAGTCTGCAAATCAAAACATTTAATATGAAAACAAATTAACATAGAAATGTTCTTCACTCGATCCGCTATTGGGTGTACGCTCAATTTTGCGGTTGACTGTATACCACGGCTATATTTTCCAGATAATCCGTGGTCAGCCTTTTCTTTACGATGGACTACGTCTTTGTTTTCTATTCTGGGGTTATTATGTCACGCCAAAAATGACTTTTGATACACCCCCCTCTTGTCACATTTTTTGTATGGACCTTAAAATTTTTTGGTATGGATTGTCACGTTTTCCCAAACCACCCCCTGCCCCATTACTGCGTGACATAATTAATGGACCTTCCCTATGGACACGTCCCCTCTTTAGAATTTTGCTTCGTACTGTATTTACGTGCCCTTCTTCATTCAGGCCTATACTATCAACGCTAGTATTTAGCACGAACCGAAACGATTTCATAAGGGACAAATGGCCAATTTTCAGTGGCCCGAAATGTTATCTTTGTATTGGGTAGACTTGGAAACCGGTAACAGTTCGATTAGCCGGTCTTGCATGACTCTGTATTCCATACCATAACCAAATGGACTGTGGCGGGTGGACAAAGTCTCGTCCGAACCACAAGCTGAGAACCATTTTGGTTAATTTCGCTTGCTTTTTTTGCGTTGATAGCATAGTCCTGAATAAAAAGAGGCACGAAAATACAGTGCGAAACAAAGTTCTAAAGAGGGCCTCAGTTATAAAATCAGTCACCGGCCACAAAGCAAAATAATTTTGCAGTTGAGGGGTGTGGCTATTTCTGTATTCACCGTGGAATGAAACTAATTGAAATAAAAAGAAGAAGACATTTTGAACCATTTGTTACCCGTTTTTGAGGACCCGGATAGGGAAGTTAGTCATTTTTATGTAAAAAATGTAACTACTAAAATAAGGAACGGATTATTGTTTCAGAAGTTTCTTTTCGATTTTTTACTTTACCGTTTCAGTAAACGGAATTTAACATGGGTTTGAGATAGAAAAAGAAATTTCTTTTGAACACCATACCTAAAGTGAAGGTGACATTTCGTTCCATGAAGATCAATTATCAAAATTCCACTTGGTAATATTGAACAAAATTCCGTAACCTCTCTACTTCTTAAGTCGATACTGGCATTAGGGGAGATATACAGTTAGAAAGAGAAAAAAAACTCATTTTTGAAAAAAAAAAAATTCAAGGGAAGTTTTTACTCAAATCAATTAAAACTTTTTTTAAATTATAAGTGTATTCATGTAGTATACAAAAATATTGGTTCAAATATTTTTCAACAAAAGAGTGCGTTGAAAAAGTCTTTGTATTTTGCTTGTGCTGGCTCTCCTGGTCGCAGTTTTGATCTGAAACCTTCTAACCCAAAAAAAATACATTAATTACATTTACAGTTAGTACATAAGTTAAAAAAAAAAAACAAATAAAAAAAAATTCCACTTTTGCACGCCAAAAACTTTTTTGAAAAATCCACATATTTTTTTTGCCATTTTATCACATATTTACATATTTAGAAAAAAAAATATTAAAATAATTTTTAATTCATATAGAAGATAATACTATAATAAAGAAATCCTATAAGTTTCAGCTTAATTAATTTTTTTGGTTATCCTGTATATTCCCCCTTAACGGGGTATAACTAAAAAAGGAGAGTGATATTAACTCCTCTCTTACCATCGTGCACATAGAAAAGGAGATGTTATGTGAATCAATGCTCTCTGTCTCCCCAACATAATCGCATGTTTTGTTTTGTTCCAACTTGTTCACTGCCGTGAAACGCATATCAGTCCCATCTTTGCTTGCTTTCCGATTCATATGGGACTGATATGCGTTTCACAGCAATTCAGTTGTGTTCGAAATGCTGTCGAAGCAAGAAGCATTACGCGAGCGGATTGTACAGTTCTATCAAACGAACATAAATCACGGGAAAAAAATAACTGTGGACCATTTTAAACCGAGAATGTTCTAGTTTCAACCAACTATCGTATCCTGGGATCCTCAGGAACAACTCGTAGGAGTGGTAGAGGAGACCGAAGCTAAAATAATGGAAAAGAAAGGACGACTTAGATTGCTCAATAGTACTTTTAACAACAAGGATTCCATTAGTCAATCTGATGCATCAAAAATGTCAAGACTACGCAACGTTACATCTGCAAGACGTTGAAGAGGATAGGAATAGTCTTGCACAATAAATCAAGAGCACCCGAATACACAGATCAACAGAGTATTAGTACACGACACTGAAGAGGTTTGCACATTGTAGACGGAAATACGCGTATCTGTCAAGATAAGCAATAAAGGTAGTTGAATTAAATGGAAATTACTAATCTATCTTCTCATTTTCTAGTTAGATATCAATCTTAAAATTCCAATGCCGCTGGATGACCCGAAATTACACCGGATATGTTTCGTTTTGGATGATGTAAGCTACTTCCCTCTCAAAAACCCACTTCCGGGAAACGATCGATATTATTCTGATAAGATTTCTACTGCATTTCGAACTTGAAATATGAGTTTAAGCATAAGCTAGAAGGTAATGCTTTATATTGCCATATCTGAGAGAGAAATTTCCGAAACCATGGTTCAATCCCAGTGGTTTGGCTATTAATCAAGACTTGTACCGAAATCAATGTTTGAAGAAAATATTGATTCCATTTCTCAAACATATCATGCAGATGGAAATTACGTGTTTGGGCGGATGCGAGAAAAGCACAAGCCTTCATAGAAAGCCACAATATCCCTATGTACCAAAAAACCCAATCCAACAATTTTTTCTTTGGATATTTAAGTTCGCTTGGTCAGGGTTGTCACAGACTCGGAAAATCGGGAAAAATGCGGGAATCCAAAATCATTGGGAAATATGCGGGAAAAAAGGCAGGAATTTCAAATCATCGGGAATTTTTGTCATGTGGAAGGAACCATACCACACCTTTTTCAAATGATTTGAGTAGCGTTTTTTATTTACTCGGTCCACTGATCTCATTGTTCAGCCTGTTCAAAACGTACCGCTTAGAGCATTTTCAGCGGTGGTCTATTTCTAACATCTTTATAGTTGATTTGCATCAGCAAACTTAAAAAGAACCAGCTAAAACAGACCAACTTTGCGTTCCCTCGCACCGGTGTTGTATTCTTGTTGTTAAACCCACCAACACCTATCATCTTGTCAATCTTACAGTATCCAGAGATCAAGTTTTTTTCGAGACCAAGGGATTTTCGCAAACCGTTTACCATGGAACATACCATAAAACTAAGGGAACGTTCCAGAAACTAAGGGTTCTTCCTAAAAGTTCAGACAACTTTCCTGAAATTCAGATTGTTTCCTAGAAATTCAGGGAATTGATGATGATGATGTGAACTACCATCTAATGTAGCAAGGCAACTGCCTATAGCACTGGACTGTTTTAATTAAACGATTTGATCAAGGTTGTACTGTGCTAAATGTTTCATCATGTTCCTGTATGAAGGGCCAAAAACGTATTGTGGGCCCGTAAGCAGATACACTTACGCGCAACCCAAAGCTACAGGGATCTAGAGAGAATCTCCTTCCAGAAACAAGTTCGCATAAACCACACCAAAACCGAGCCCTCGCCAATTAAAAAGTCCCATTAGATGGGGAGAAGAGCCCGCCCTCTATTCACGAAATGTTAACAACAGGAAGTTGGCAGTCCCACTCTTCCTATCCAAATCGCTTCAATCGGGTACTCTGATGGTCCCTCCCTTTATCCCAAC
The DNA here is from genome assembly GCA_034211315.2 of Aedes japonicus. Classification (NCBI taxonomy): domain Eukaryota; kingdom Metazoa; phylum Arthropoda; class Insecta; order Diptera; family Culicidae; genus Aedes; species Aedes japonicus. The sequence goes on from JASCZW010019579.1 coordinate 13,108, forward strand.
ATATGATGTTACATAAATATATGAAAAATTCAGAGAAATTAATATGATTTTCTTACCTTGATTTTGCAGTCATCTTACCTTGAAGCTTGTGTTAGCTTGTTTGGTTAAAAGTAAAATTGGTTAAGGTTCCTCGTTCCTCACTTACTGCTTCAACCTTCCTTTGATGTAGGGTCCATATTATCGTCTCGGTGTTCCTCCTTTTGAAGAGCTGACTTTGGTAGCGCATATCGAGACTCACATGTCATAAGACACCGCTCACGGCCATGGGATAGGAAAAAGAAAGGAGAGAAACATTAGTAATTGGTAACATGCTATGCGCATGTGAGATTTTCATGGTGATATTCTCATAACGGCCATTCAGAATGGTTCGACGGATGCATATGAGAGATCATTCCCGATGAGTTTCCAATCGTTTACTCAGAAGACAGAAACATTTTA
>JASCZW010019580.1:0-13537 GCA_034211315.2 Aedes japonicus
TTCAAGGAGCCATCCACACCATGCCGGCTGAAGTGGATCGCAGAGTTAGTAGCCGGGAACGGTGAAGATACCACGGAACTGCTGACCGCAGGGTCGGATCATCTGCATCCCACGTCGATTCACGAATTTACGAGTGGCCGGTAGACAAGCTGACCGTGCCACATGTGCCGGGCGAAGGAGAATCAACCTACCTGGGGCGGGTTGTGGACGTGTGGCCGTCAGCGCGTCGCTACTGTAAACTTGCCTGCCAATCCATTTTGATCATCGCGCACGATCACAAGCCCGATGCGCACCGGTCTTGATAGTTCGCCATTTGGAAGTAATAATGAGTAAGTTATTGTAGATCAGAACCATTATATATTGTTCACATACAAACAAAATTTATAACTACGAAAAATTAAATTGGAGATTTACTAAGTTTAAATAAGAGTTAAAGATAAATTAATCAAGATAATGATAAAGTAATAAGAAGAAGCAGTTAAGCTATACACGGTGTTCAATAAGTTCGAATACAAGTTTCATCATTGTGTAGGTATGCGCCAGCGTACATATTCTGCATTGGTATTGGTGTCAGCTTTAGCTTCATTCATACGCTACCGAATGTGCGCGGTGTTGACATTCTGTTAGTTGTTGTTCGTTTGTTACGCGCGATGAAAGAGTATCGGGACTTCGTAATTAAGCGTTTTTTGAACGGTGAGCGACCCGGCGATATATTCCGGCTGCTGAAATCGCATGGGGTCAAGCGGAACTTTGTCTACACGACCATCAGGCGATACCGGGAGACGTCCTCGACCAATGACCGTGCGAGATCCGGTCGGCCGCGTTCAGCGAGGACGCCACGGGTCATCAAGATCGTGAGGGAGCGAATTGGCGCAAAAAGAACCGCTCAATCCGGAAAACGGCTGCAGATCTCAACGTTTCCATTGGAACCGCTCACACCATACTCACCAAGGACCTTGGTTTCAGGCCTTACAAAAACGTAAGGTCCATGGCGTTTCGGAGGCTACCAGCAAAAGCGGTTGGATCGAGCTAAGAGGATCCTCTCGGCACGCTGGTCAGGAGTTTGTTTTTTCGGACGAGAAACTGTTCGTGCTGCAGCAGCCGCACAATGTGCAAAATGACCGGGTGTGGGCGCCATCGAGGGACAGCATTCCTGAATCCAATATAAACATCCCTCGGTTCCAAAGTGCCGCGTCGGTGATGGTTTGGGGGCAGTATGCAAACGTGGTAAGCTACCCTTGGTGTTTATTGAAAAACGTCAAAATCAACGCGGCGTACTACAAAACTGAGGTTTTGAAAAGGTTGTTGCCCCCAGTCTCCGAAGCCTCTACGGCGATGAGCACTACGTGTTCCAGCAGGACGGTGCACCAGCCCATACGGCAAATGTGGTTCAAGCCTGGTGTCGGGACAATTTAACTGACTTTCTGGACAAAACTTTGTGGCCTCCCAGCTCCCCGGACTTGAATCCTCTCGACTTATTTGTTTGGTCCTATATGATGGCGAAGCTGAACGAATACAAGGTCAGCACTTTGGATCATTTCAAGACGGTAATTCTCAAAATCTGGGACGAAATGCCCATGCAGTCCGTGCGTGCCGCCTGCGACGCGTTCGAGAAACGTTTGAAGCTCGTTAAGGAGTACAAAGGGGGGGTCATTCCAAGAGAAATGTTGTAAACGTTCCTTGTAAACATAGCTTTCAATAACATAAATCCAAAAAATAAAAAAACATGTTTTCATTTTTTTAACAAATTTTGAAAGTGTATCCGAACTTATTGAACACCGTGTATATTATTTCATACATTAATTGTTATGTTATGTATTCTCCGTGCGTGGAGTGATCTCAGTCGTTGCGAATCCAAACAAACCCAAAAAAGGAGAGAGTTTCTCTCCCATGTGCGCATCAATAAACAGAGTGCACACAATAGATCGCTAGAATAACTATACAAGCCACAGTGGTACATGAGCGTCTTCCAAACCGCACATTTTTGCCTGTTGTAGTGGTGGACTTAGTCCGTACTTCAACGTACCCCGCAGTGGAATGTTAAGCAAAAATGGACGTCTTTGGTTCGAGACCACTGTACACAAGCCCTTTTCGCACAATTTCCTAAACATCTGTTCTATTTACAAGCCTGCCGCACACTGACGGAACTATCAAAGCTTTCTCTTCATATCTTTCATTCTAGCCAAAAACATTAATGTTCACTCTTGGTGCCTCATGGTGATGAGCGAACATCTCCTTCTACATATATATTATTATTATTTGAACACGAACAAAAACTCTAAGTAATAATGTGCTTATTCGTGAACTAAATCTAAAAAGCTTTAACCTAAATTTATTAAAGATAAATGTAACCTATTGAATACAGAATCTCAGTCTTAGAGATTAGTATTAGACAAATACAAAGGATGCAATGAATTGACAAGAAAACGTAAACTTTTCTAAAATGACTATAGAGTTTAAATGAATAAGAACTGAATAAGAAGAGAAGAACTGGCTAAGGCAGACAAAGTGATAGGGGAATTAAACGAAGTAAGACAAGGTGTGCATCGATGAAATTCAGAGCACATAAAATCAATATATCAATTAACATAATTATAAATAACTGAAAAAGTTAAAAAATGGCTGACTAATTTAATGACATAAAGAGACGCAACAATTTCCCAAAGGAGGCTTCTCTCTCATCAGTCCCATTAGTAAATCATAAAAATTATATTGTTTGGACTACTAAATATTGTTACATCATACATTACTACAACTGGTAGAATTCAAATATCTCGATGAAATCATGACAGCTTATTTTTGATTCGAGAAAACTGCTTCAAAAGACTCTCAGAGCACATAAACTACACACCAACGAACTAAACAACAAATGACTGAATAAACTACGAAGATAAGAAAAACGGCTTAAGGAACTACCCTTAATTATGTTACGCAAAATGTGATTTTTATGCGGGGTAGGTTGCAGTGGGATGGTAGGCAAAAATGGACGTCCATGGTTCGAGTACCATTGGACACATGCCCTTTCGCTCATTTTCAAACAAGTCAAGCATAACTTTTCAAATAGACGTATCTAACATTTGATAGGAACTGAGAAAAATGAGTTAGAAGTTCCAGATGCTTTCATTAATGCTATTTAACTTTACTTCAAGTTTTATTCGATCTGTTCATTCTATCATGGTTAAATAATATTAAAAAAAGTAAAAATCCTGGTTTTCATTCACTTTTGCTCTATTTTTGAGATAATTAACGCATACACCGGTTTGCCTCCATATCATACACATACACCATGTTAGATACGTCAGTGTGACATCTTGCTTGTAACACACCGGTTGGATACGTCGGTATTTCAGAACGTTTAGCACTTGCGTCATATCAGATACACCGGCTATAATTTTTAAGCGCAGATACGTCGGCTTGCTGTGTGGTGTTTCTGAACTATTTGCATAACATTTCAAAAGATCAGATAGGTCGCATATGAAATTTGGCGCAAATAACTGAATTGTTTTGATAACGTTATTTGACAATTGCCACAACATTATGGGTGTTATTAATGACAGAATAGAATGAAAAACTCGATTTGTTCACATTTGCGACATACGTCCTTTCGAAAAGTTATGCTTGAACTGTTTCATTTCCTACCTGCCGCACACTGACTGAACTTTCAATACATTCTCTTCATATCTATCATTCAAGCAAAAAAATTAATGTGCACTCTTGGTGCCTTATGGTGATGAGCGAACATCTCCTTCTACATATTTTTTTTTGTTTTTATTTTTTCGTCCAGATGGCCAACAAACGATCCGGATTGAAAACAAACAAGGCGTAGAACTTTCCAAGTCGGGACGAACATTAGTTGAGTGTTGCCAAAACGCTTGCTCGGAAACGCAACACGAAGCTGCTAATGCAACACCGACCGAGCAGGAGACAACAACATATGAATACTTTAATTTTGGGGGACTTTCTCAAACTAAAATGAACAATGACTACACTTGTGTTCGTCTATCAACAAAAGCTCACAACTGTTTATTTCAGATACCTTTTATAGGGATACATTCGAGCAGTTGGTTTTTCATTAACAATAACACTATTCATTAGAGTTCATTCCTTACACACAAATGCGTCCACTCACTTCAGTGGTGGGTTCGGACCAGTGGTGGGTTCGATGACGACAATAATCCAACAAATACCTAATTTCGATCTTGATAGCTGGCCTTGGTATTAAAGAGCTCAGATTAAGAGGTAAAATACCTTAACAAGAACTTCAAGCAAAATACCTCTGGAATAACCAAACTTTTTTTTCGGATACCTGGGAATACCCGAGAGGTACTATTTTGAAATTGTCTTACCTCAATTTGGTATTCGCATAACATTGTGGGAACAATTTTATGGTATTATCCTCAGGTATTTTACCTCTGAATCTGAGCTCTTAAATACCAAGGCCAGTTATAAAGTTATTTGTTCTTGCTCGTGCAGTGCTTCGCCAAAGATGATGAGATCTGATAGATCTCATAGATGGGACAAGAATATTTTACAGTTAAGAACAAGTTTGTAGTGTATCTGATTCGGCAGGCTCTTGTGGCAAACGGAATGAACCATTCGTGTGCAAAGGCATTATAAATGGTGGCATTTACAAACTCATGAGTTGCAACCAAGGCGATCAAATAGCGTTGTCATGACTCGAAAACTGTAAGGCATTATGCGACTTATTCTGTGGATTTTGTACCGTAAGAAGCAGTCTTGTTAAAAGTCATGCTCATTAGATTCAAAAGCGTGGATTTTCAGGCAACATAACATTGAATACCTACAAGTTCCATGCGAAAATCAAATGATAACTCATGACAACAAACATAACCAGAAGAACGAACGTTCAATTTTCAAAATGCTTTGATACTCATTTATGTAAACAAGTTCATTTTCAAAACGAATTTCAAAATTTCAGAAATGAAATTCAATCAGCCACAATGAATATCAATTACCCGTTGGGATCGGAAAAATGCAAGGGCAGTCCAGTCCAGGGTATTCTTGCACAACATTGCTAGCATCTATTCCTCTGGGACGATCATGACGGCCCTGGTTGTTCCATGTTTGGATTAGGCTTCAAAATCACCTAATAATGAAAAATCATCACAAGAGATGATATTCAGATTTCATCAAATGAAATTCATGCTTACCGATTGATAATCAAAACAACAGCAGCAGCAGATTTTTGACCCGCACATAGAGCCGACTTCATTCATTGCAGCAAACAAAATTCAGTTGGCAAAGAAGTGACAGCGGTAACCATGAAAACCGGAAAGTAAAAATCATCATTACACTGGGATAAACATTTTCACTTCTCATGAATATTTTATGAAAATCAAGGCACTGGTAAAAGTGAACCCACCATGATTCAGCGTACATTTCGGAAATACCAAAGAAGAGGCGAAGGACGAAAAGGAAATGATGAGGAAGTGGAAAAAACTTAGGAAAACGTACCGGAAACGACTGATCATGCCCGGGGGGAGGGAATCGGAACTGTTGAACATTTTACTTAAACTCATCCTGAAATTCAACTGACATATTCATGCTGAAATAAATACTTTGTGCTACTACTGTATAATTTGGTTTCTTTTCGATAATAGTAGCCGATTGACTAACCAATCTAAAGTCTTGCAAAAAATCATGCTCGTTAGGTTCAACCTTTAGTTCCATGCAAAAATCGACTGATAACTCGTGCCAACAATGATAATCAGAAGCATGAACGTTCGAGTTTAAAAATATTTTGATATTCATTTATGTAAACAGGTTCATTTTCAATATGAATTTCGAAATGTCAGAAATGAAATTCAATAAACCACAATGAATATCAATTACTCGACGGGATCAGAAAATATCAGGGGCCTGGCAACCCTATCCTTGTTACTAGCGTTTGACAGTATGCAACATATCACGAGCCTTATTTGAATAAGGCCCGTCTGACGTTTGTTCCTACGGGCACGAGTGGCAGTATTGCTTACAAATAATGAATCTTTTGATGTTTGGATGTTAGAGATGTTGGCTAAAGCAAAATGAATTCTCGCCTCCTTGGAAAATATGCAAGGGCAGCCCAATGAGGTCTATACAGGTAGCGAAGGGCAGGGTGTTTGTCGGTATTAGTAACGAAAAATGTGTAAACAATCCATGATTTCGGTAGTGACGTAAAACTCCAAAAACAAACGAATGATAACAAAGCAAGTTATGTTGTTTTCCGCATCCTTTTAGTGCACAAAAATAAACATTCCATCTTGTGATTTGCTGCTGTTGTAAATTGTTGTTTTTGGAGATCTCGCATGTTTACAAACAACAGTCACGCATGTTTACAAACAACAGGCTGTGCATCATATCACGAACACAATGACAGTATTTTGCATAACACTAATACAACTTAACCACTTCTTCTCCACCTGTATAGACCTCATTGAGGACAGCCCAGCCCAGGGTATTCTTGCTCAACATTGCTAGCATCTGTTCTTATGCAACGATGATGACGGCCCTGGTTGGTCCATGTTCGTATCAGGAATCAAAATCGCTTAGTAATAAAAAAAAACATAGCAAAAGATGATATTCAGATTTTGATTAATGAAATTCATGCTTACCGATTAATTATCAAAACAACAGTAACAGCCGATGCGTGACCCGCACTTAGAGTCAACTTCAATCATTGCACCAAACAAAATTCACTTGGCGTAGAAGTAGCAGCGGTAACCATGGAAACCGGGAAAGTAAACATCATCATTAGATTGGGATAAAATCATTTATACTTCTCACAGATATTTTATGAAAATTCAGTGCACTGGTTGCAAAATCTAAATATAATGATGCATTTGCTAGCTTTCTACAATGGAATGTCACTTTAATCATTTGAATTGCTTTGAACATAAGTTATCTGTACCTTATCATTTAATGGTTTCATGGATTTATTTTAATATAATACTTCAACCTAAAGACTAGAACTTAAGCCTAGATACTGAAATTCGACCCTCTCAGAGAAATTACAACCGAACTGTTGCTCCTCACGACGTCTGGACATTATTCAACGGAGTTGCCTCCTTGGCGTCGCCATTGCAGCCGGCCCGATAGGAAGCATGATTCCTTCGCAAATCGATGGCGTCCGTGTCTTCCTCGCATCCGCAGAGCTTGTTCTTCTGGAACCACGCCTTCACCGTTCGGAACGGTCTGGGCAGGCAGATGAAGATGATGAAAATCAGAATTCCCTGCAGTCCAAACAGGATGTCATACAGTATGGGGATGGTCCTGGTACTGTAGTAGGTGGCAATCGTAATGGTCCACACACCGGACATGACCATAAACAACAAAGCAGTGTATTTAGCCCTGTGGGAATGGAAATTCGTTACTCGGCGGACTTCTTTTTGGGGAACGTCGTGTTTGAGCTTACATGTATTTGACCTTTTCGACATCTGCCGTACGGATGTTCGGCAACTTGGCCAGGAATGCATTCGCTGCCTCACCCTGATTGCTCATTCGTCCCCGGAGGGTGAAATGCTGAATCTGGACGTCACTCACTCGCTGGAATCCCCAAAATGTTATGAAGAAGCTGATGATGTTCAGAACTATGACCACAATGATCGGGAGGAAGAAATAGTGCTTCAAGACTGTCGGATCTGCAAATAGGCCGGTGGTTGGAATATTTGTTAGGGGAATTTATGAATTGTTCATAGCCTACCTCCACTCGGCGGATTAAGCAGGATAATCGCTAGTGGAACCAGCTGGGCAAAGGCTGTGTACAGAGCGAAGGTTCTTTTCTCACCACCCATTTCAATCTGGATTCCTTTTGGTAAGAAGTACCTATGTGAAAATAATGTTAATGATACAAATTGACACCTAAGGCATTCGCGAAGCTCACCAAGCATGAATACAGTTGTTCATACAGTTGACCAACAACCAGAAAAACGTGGCGAGGATGAAGTAATCCGTATAGTTTGCCAACACAATGGTGTCTAGAAAATTTAAAAATGCTCGGTTAATTCTCACAATGTCATGCATCGCACTGAAACCTACCGGGAGTCGAACCATTCCCATGGCTCTTATGTTGGAAAATGCATTCCAAGAGCAGTGCTATGGCAAAATTGACGCAATTCAGCGACAGTGCTTTCCCGTGGATGTCGTCGAACTCCGGAATCGCCACGTAGAAGAAAGCCGTCGCCAGTAGCAGCGGAATGGCAAATGCCAAGCAGAGTGCCAGTGCCATCATCTGTCCCTTGAAGATGTCCCTCCCGATGCGGAATTCCGACGGACAAACGTACGCGTTCAACAATCCATTCACGTGGTCCACATCCAAGCAGTAGGTGTTGAATATGTCATACTCCTGGACCAGTTCGTTAACCACTAGCAGGGATCCATTCTGAATTACGTACAAGCTGTCGCTCTCGTCGGTGCCGAATCGAATCAAACCACCCTCGGCTGAGCATGGATTTCCGTAGAGGACTCCGAGAGGGGGCGATTCCTCTTCCAGATCTTCGATGCATCCTTGGAAGAACTGGGCGACGATTGCCTGCACTTCGAACGGGTTCTGCGGCGAAGGTTGGCAGTGCGCAGGCTGATTGTTCTCCCCGAATAGAAGGCTCTCTCCAGGTGGACAGCATTTTCTGATAACATTGAACGTCCCGTTGGTAAACTGTGGCTGAGTCGGCAGTTTCTGCGAAAGGAGATAATAACGTTATGTAGGTTAGATTCTCTGATTACGAGGGCAGTGGAATGTACGATTAAATTTGTTTGGTTGGTGAATAATCAGTTGAAGGTGGGTTTGCAAATATGTAGCGATTCTGCAATGTGTCTGACTGTATGATTCATTTTGCTGCAATGCGAGAAGAGTAGAGCCTGTCCACGATAAATTTCGGACACCAAAATGATAGCAGCAAAAATATGTACACATAATTCTTGTTGAAGTCGATTGTTCAATGCACAATAAGAGAGTAATATCTACATAAGAAATAGTTGATTAAGGTGTTAATCCTTGTTTCTGTAAAATTCTCGAACTTTCTGTGCTATCCCCGCCATCAGGTTCCGTACGATATCCTCAGATACGCCATGACGATTCTCCATCTTCTCTTGAAATCATCGGTACCATATGCTTTCTTCTTAGGTTCGAAGAGGTTCCGCTTAACTAGAGCCCAGTACTCCTCTACTGGGGGAAGCTCTGGACAGTTTGGTGGATTGGCTGTTTTTGGCACGTATTTGACCTCTCGTTCCTTAAATCATTCCAGCACGGATTTCGCATAGTGACAGGAGGCCAAATCAGGTCAAAACAGAGCTGGAAAGCCGTGGCTTCTGATAAACGTTAGCAATTGCTTATGACGACATTCTTTCTCGTACACATCCTTGTTGATAGTGCCTATAGAGACGAAATGTTCAGATTTTCGACCACAACTACATATGGCCTGCTAAATCAAATACTTCTTCGGGAATTTGGACACCTTCTTTGTCCGGAAATTCTCGGCAACGGCGTTCCTCGCGGTTTAAAAACCCAGACCCGGAAGCTGTTTAAAGTCTTCGAGTACGTATGTTTCGTCGTCCATTATGATACAAAGCTTTAGTTTCTTGGCAAGATCACGTACCGATGAATTCGATAGATGTCGTTCGTACAAAATGCGTGTGCGCACGTCCATTTGATTCGACGCCATTCTACTGAATGTAACATGAATGTAAACGGTATCCTCAGATACGCTCAGATAGAATGTAAATGTTGTACCACATAAAGTGGAGAGTGTCAACTGCCACATAAGTAAAACATTTCAGCGACCCGGGAAATAATTCAAAATCTACACTGAAAGAAAACTGTCCAAAATTCAACGTGGACAGGCCTTAAGCAGATGGTTTTCGACCAGAGTGATGTCATATCATATACAAATGTTGACGAACTATAGCGAAATACAATCGCTTGGAGAACCACGTCCAATAGTGCGATAATTCCGCTGCACAGGACTTCACGCTACTTTGTAACATTTTTTATTTTTGCAACGAACTTCTGTGCTTACAAGATAAGTTATGATTCATTGAAAGTTGGGAGTGACTTGAAAATAACCAATTTTAGGGGGAGACAGAGTTGACGATTTGTAGTGAAGTACGACGAACTAATGTTATATCCTTATCTGTTTTAAAAGAAAACTAAGGAAAACCATGGTACTTACGATCGACTAAATCAAGTGGAATGCTTCATAATTTCTGCTCCTCAAGATGATTACGGCGTTTTAAGAACAGTGTCAATCTAATATGACTTCTTATAATTCAGTCAAATACAGATGCAAAATAGATCGTTTGTACAGTCTGTCACATATATTCTCAAAAAATTTAAATATTATTTATTGCCGTCACTGCTAACTCGTACGACTTCCATTGACGTCCCATATTTGCTGGATTACGGACGTGAATGGTGCCAAAGCAGATGCCTTGTGCTCGTTCCCCTTAGATGATATGTATGACCACACAAAACAGTCGAGTGAATTGATTTCCGGTTAACTTGGCGGTCATCCATTTTTGGTCAAAAAGTTTGTCAAGTTCTCTCTGGAGCAGCTTTTGACCAGATCTGCCGTATAAGATGGTGCTTCATCTTGCTGGTACATTTAATTTTAATTTTCGATTTTAACTTTCGTTAACCATAACGTAGTTCTGCCTCAAAAACCCCTAGATGAGAAATTTGGTTTCATTTGCTTGATTAGTTCTCGAGTTATGCAGAAATGTGTGCATCATTTCTATGGGAGCCTCCCCTTCCAGACGGGGAAGGAGTCTCGAACCATCATAGCCCAGGTAACCAGTAAGCAGATTTCAAAGCGTCTTTACGGTAGCCTATCAAGCAATTTAGTCGCCTTAAATGCAAAATAAATGCCACTTTTGGCCCACTATACGGCTTTTTTACTGCAGTGCCATTAAAATGCTTCATTAATTTTATTTTGCATTAGAAATGTTAATTACACGCAAGAAGCACATAAATAGCATTTGAAATCCATCTTGAGGAGATCTTTAAGAATATAGAACTGAGTGTACATATGTAGTCTACGATCGAATAAATAAATAAATAAATAAAAACAGATAGCATTAAAGTTGCTGATATAATGTTCATAAAAATCTTGCAGCATCTGGAATGCAGATTTCGGGTTGATTTACTGCATATTCTAATGCTTATTGGTTATCCAGGAAGAACCTTCTCCGGCTCCAAAAACTCCTCCATACAATTTTTTATTACAGTAGGGGAAGGTCCATTAATTATGTCCCGTAGTAAGGAGGGAGGGGGGGGGGTATACAAAGTCACTTTTTGCGTGACGTAATTAATGGACGTTCCCAAAGGATAATTCTCATGTTTGATTTAAATGTGTGTTTCATTGGTATGACAGCCTCCTCCATCCAAAAATTTTCGCAGACTACCATATAAACATTTTTTGCCTTTATAAACCTCCACATGCTAAATTTGGTTTCATTTGTTTGATTAGTTCCTGAGTTAAGCAGAAATTTCTGTTTCAATTGCATAAGAGCCATCCCTTTCAGATGAAGGAGGAATCTCAAACTACTATAACATTTGCATTAAAAAAATAGACTTTTTTTTCGTATGGTGATAAAAAAAGCTAAGACAGATAATTGCTTGTGATGAATTTCCCATGGAAGGTAATTATTTAAGCTTACTTGCAAAAAATTTTACGCCCTTGCGAGCGGCCTTCTGGCAGTTAACCGGAACATTCACCATGGCGGACGAAAAACTTGCGGGTTTTTGAGTTCTTTCTTCTTCAATTCCTCCTCAGTTTTCGCGACAACATTGTTTTCGACGCAGCGGCATGCCGTTCTTTGAACGCGCACACTTCTGAACGGAGTTGCTTCACTGTTTTTGGCATCACGGTTAGAGTTCGACTGATTGATACTGCATGGGTACTTTTATTAGTGCGGGACCCATGAAAAATCCGCAAATTTTATCCATTTTTTTAAATGTAAACGTTAGTTTACGTTTGCTTTGTGTACGAACCCTCACCACGCTCTTTTCGATTCCGGATTGCTACCTACCAGCAACAAAGTGAAACTGCTCGATACTTTGCAGAGCTTTTAATCTTTCGAAGTTGCATATCCGTAGGCGATTCAAAAATCATATTCTGAACCGTAACATTGCGGCTGTTGGTGGCGCCAACGGGAGGGAAGTTTCCAAAACAATAAACCACCACAAGAATTCTCGGTTGGTTAAAATTTCCTTTACTAGAATAATAATAAGTATTGTATGAAGTGCATAGTATCAATTTTCCTTACGTTTAGTGCTGCCTTCTATTTCTGCTACCACAATTTGCTGAGTCAAGCCTCCTTCCAATATACAGGGAATGATCAAAAAGGAGAAGACTAGCAAAATTTTGTCCAGATTCAAAGTGATACAGTTCGATGAATAATAAACTGATTTTGATGAAACTAAAAGCGTTCGACGGGAAATTTATTTTAGTTTCAGCATGTTTAATCAAAATTTGATTTGACTTCCGAACACCGGAGATATCACGGATATTTTGGGGTTATGTCAAATTTGCTAATTTTCTACAGCTCGTTATTTTTTATGTTACTTGAAAATTGGAAATATTATATTTTTTTCAGAAATTAAAATTCATAACAAGTCTGTCAGTGGTTAAAGATCGTGAATCAGCCCATAAACAACCAAGATATGGCCATTTCCGTAAAATGTAGTTTTTTACCCAATTGCCTGACACTTCTTATGTTGAAAAACTACTTTTTAATTTATCTGTAACTCTGCGTACCTTTAACAAAATTAGATGCAACTTTTTCCATACGATCACAAATTTATCCTCGTTTTTGGAAGAGTAGCGGATATTTCGTTATTTTCCGTAGTTCCGGATTCATTATCGGGAATCGTGAAGGAAGTACCCTACCAGTGTAATGGCCAGAGTTAGAACTGTATCAAACCTGGCTTGCGACATATCAAACTTCATGATATTACAAAACAATACCTAAACTAAAAATAACTCAAAATTAATAACTCAAAATTAATTGAAAAATAACTCAAAATTAATTTGGCGTACGGAACCATCGACCTGGCGGAATAGAACTCAAATTGGGTATTATTTTTTATCCGTGTACATGTTTGCATAGAAGAAGACAAAAGGTGACAGGATTGAGTGCTTGCGCATGGAACAAATCAAGGTTAAGTGCTGAAGTGTGCAGTTCGAAATGCCATTAGAGCTTACGGAATTTCAACGGGGCCGTATAGTCGGTGCTCGAGAAGCCGGTGCTTCGATCGCTGAAACATGCAAACTGGTTGGTGTTGCCAGGGCCACAGTTTGCCGGATGATGTCGGAATATAAAAAACATGGAAAAACATCGCCTGATAAAAGTAGATGTGGACGGAAGCAGAAGATGGATGACCGGCAGCAACGTTCGTTGAAGCGCAAAGTCAAAGCAGACAGACGCATTAGTGCTGTTAAAACAACAGCTGCTTTGAACAATGCGCTTCAAGAACCAGTTTCTACATCAACTGTCCGAAGGGAGCTGCACGACATGAATCTTTACGCTCGTTGGGCCATTT
>JASCZW010019581.1:0-13539 GCA_034211315.2 Aedes japonicus
TTTCTTGGATGTCAAGTCCAATGATTTCGACGAAACGTGATTCTATCCATAGAACTTCCGTGGCTCCGTTCTCGTCGACCTCAAAAATATTTTTTCCTGACGTTGCTACAGAATCTTGAGTGGCCTTATTTTTTCGACGAAATATCTGCCTTGTGGATGCTTTTGCATTGATCTGCGTTCACTTTTGTCGCAAAATGCAGTACACAATAAAAGCATATGCGGCTATATTTTTGTTTTTACTTTAGATATCAAGTTCAGATAATCTTCGCTGAAAGTTTTCCAAAGCAAGTTGACGTCTCCTCAGACCTCTTAATGTATTTTCTACTTTGTCCCACTCTGCACTATAGCATTGCTGAAAGGTATCACAACCGCATTTAACTAAAACTCTCTTCTAAATGTTTGTCAAATGAGAGCAAGTCAACTATCAAATATCATCTCATTCGCGTATAAATGAAAATACTCAATGGTTGACATCATAAACTTACTATTGAGTTGGTACCATGCATTCAATCTATCGATGTTGCAAAAAACGAATAGAGAAACTTGATATCCCTTTTTATTTCTCGAAAGGATAATTAGAGACAGTAATTTTAGCGTGTAGCGTTCACATTGCAAACTACATTACGCGATCTTGATATCAAATGCCACGCAAATTATTTTTGGTGAAAACTAAAGCCTGTCAACGTCAATTTCGGACACTTTTATTTCAGTGTAGATTTTGAATTATTTCACGGATTGCTGAAACGCTTCACTCATGTGACAGCTGAAACTTTTCACTATATTTCGAGGTACAACATGTTTACATTCAATAAAATGGCGTCGAATCAAGTGGACACGCATTTTTTACGAACGGCGGCAAAATCCAAATTTATCGGTACGCGATCTTGCCAGGAAACTGAAACTACCGAAAATTACCATGTTTTGTGTTGGTAAATCCTTTGACCAGTCCTTGACTGTGAATCAGAAAGTAGAACAAATCGAAAAGTATACTCCCGATAAATGGACAAGAAGGTGGTAGCCATTATTGAGAAAAATTCCAATCTCTCTGTGCAACATGTGGCGGGGAAGTCAAAATCATACGTACAAAAAGTGAAGCAGGGGCAAGGACTGAAGCCGTACAAAGTGAAAAAGGTGGCAGCTGTGATGACATGCAAAATTTCACTGCTAAAAGACGTGCTAAGATGCTAGACACCAATTCTTTGCAAACATTTTCTTGTTTCAAACTGGACGACGAAACATACGTACTTGAAGACTTGAAAAAGCTTCAGGGTCGGGCTTTTGATACCGCAATGCAAAAAAAAAATGCCGTTACCACATGTAGTTGTGGTCGAAAATATAAAAGTTTCGTCTCTACCGGCACTATCCATAAGGATGTATACGAGAAAGAATGTCTGTAAAAGCGGTTGCTACCGTTTATCAGAAGCCACGACTCTCCAGTCTGTTTTGGCCTGATTTGGCCGCTTATCACAATGCGAAATCCGTCCTAGAATGGTATAAGGTACAAGAGGTCAAATACGTGTCAAAACAGCCAATCCGCCAAACTGTCCAGAGCTTTGCCTAATAGAGAAGTACTGGGCACTAGTTAAGCGCTCTTCGAAACTAAGAAAGAAGCAAATGGCACCGTTGATTTCACGAGAAGATGGAGAATCGTCGTGGGCGTATCTGAGGATACCGTACGTAACCTGATTGCGGGTGTACCACAGAAAGTTCGAGAATTTAATAGAAAGAAGGATGAACATCTTAATTAACTGTTTCTACTGTAGATATAAATCTATTATTGTGAAATAAACAGTCGATTTTTTAAAATAATGTGTAAATTTTGTTTTGCTACTACAATTGCTACTACAATTTAACGTAGACAGTCTTTAGATGTATAGATGCTAATATGAAGATAGTCTATATCACGTAATATAGGTTGTAGTGTGAACGGGATGCTAACGGGTGTCCACTAAATAATGAGAACGAAAAAGAATGGGTCAGGAAAAAAATACCAGTGAAGTTTTGTTCAAACTGATTTATTTTATTAAAAGGGTCAACTTCAAATCTTCAAACTAAGTTTAGTGAATATTGTCATATGGTTCGTGGTCCGCCGTGCGACGCAGCTTAGTCGTTATGCTGGAACATGACCGTTGGACGGCAGCCACATCGATTTTTCGGATGCAGCTTTTGATCCTGTTGGTAAGTTGCTTGGTGTTCTTGGCCTTCCAATTATCCTTGTATACCATGGAGCTCAAAAGACCGAAGAAATCCTCGATAGGGACGGCACTGTGGCAAATTTGTCGGATTCCGGTCTTTTGGGACATATGGTATATTTTGGCTCTCCAAAAACGTTAACGTTTTTTTGCGTAGTGCGATGATGCCTTGTCCGGCCAAACACGTATTTGCCATCCGAGTGATGTTGTTTAAGAAATGGGATGAGTATTTTCTGCAAACACTCTCTTTGGTACACCTCCTGGTTGATGGCCAAACGCGCTTGGTTTGAACCACGGCTTCGAAATACCCTTATCGGATATTACGATGTATAACATAACCTTCGATTCAAATTTGTGCTTGAAGTTATACATTACTTTTGGAGGAGTAGTTGATTTGTCCTTAGTGTAGAATCGGTCGTTTCCCGGTATCTGAGACTTCGAAAGAGGAAAGTAGCTTTCGTCGTCCAGAACGAAAGATTTTCCGCCGTAATTCCGAGTCATCCAGCGGCATTGGGATTTCACGGTTTGAATCTGCTCATCTGTGTACTCTTAGGATCTGGTTTTCTTTCTACACACTATTCCTTCTTTCTTTAGCGTCTTTGCAGATGAGTGACTTCGAACAATGGAACTTTCAGGCTGCTTCCCGTTGACTTACCGAATCCTTGTTGTTGAACATGCTGCGCAGCGAGCGGAGCGTTTTCTCATTCATTATTTTCGCTGGACGGCCGCAACCTTTCTTCCGGGTTACTCTCATGCATGCCAGGATACGGTATACGGTGGATACCGGAACTTTTCACGACAAAAATGGTCCACCGTGTATTTTTTCCACGATCTTCGTTCGCTTGAAAGAATTGTACAACGCGCGCGCAGTTCTTCCTGTTTCGACGGCATGCTGAACACGACTGAACATGTTAGAGTGAAATAAGAGTGTATGAAAATTTTCTGGAGAGTGCAACGATTCATTCATCTAAAGTGACATTTCTATGCGGCCGTTTTAGTTCTGATGGAAAAGTATTGAAATCATTCTCATTTTTTAGTGGACACCCGTTATGCTCCTTTATTAAATTAGCTGCCATATTATACTGAGTTGATGTATTGCTTCAATTTTAACAAAATTCAGGGCTCGGATTTGCAGCAGTTTTTGAGTCGTTTACTTGGAAAATGATAGAGTCTATTATTAAATATGTTGGCCAAATAAGGGCTCTTTTCTGATTCAATCACACGAAGAATGAAAATCGCTTCAAGGGTGTCAACCTGGATGAACTGTACTCAATATAAGGTACTTTTTCCACTGTGTGTAGTTATCACCTATATATTTTCGTAGCACGTTTTGAATTGTAAGCGAAAACCAACAATTGAAAGTGTACAAACCAGCATGGATTTTATGACTCAGATTGGTTAACAATTGCAATAGAACATACTTTGGCAAAACAAATACAAAAACTTCATTCAAGCTATGAGGACTCGAGCTTACTTGGCTCAGAAATGGATTCCGAAAATGAGCAGGTGGCACGAAGACAATACGCAAGGCCTTAAAAATTGTTTCAATCCTTCGTGTATAACTTTTAACACGGAAACAAATGTCACCCATTTAAATTAAAAATATCGATGTTCAACTTGAAACATAAGAATTTTTTTTTTTAAAGTAAATAGAAAGCATGTTTCGAAATAACAGTTTTTCAAAAAAAATTCAAGGCTTGTCAATTTAAACAATACATCCATCGGGGAGGCCAATTAAGCGTGTACTTCCCTCTCTTGAACGTGAGGCCGAGACGAAGTTTCGATGTTCGCATTATGAGCCAATCGTCAGGTTTATTGGTAGGTCATTTGCTTGATTCCAGTAGCAGAGCAGATCTCAGAGCAAACTTCTTGAATCTGGAACCTGTTAGCTATTAAGCTCAATGCAGGACTAAGATAACCAAGATTCATAGAATAAATAAATAAAATTTAGAACGCAATCATATCATTCAAAATTTGTACATTTATTCGTATCATCAAACATAATATGATTTTTTTTCAAGCATCGATGTCACTTGGTTTCAAGCTTACTGCTTGCTATCAACTTAGTGTTATAGTTGCACTTCCACAGTTATTGATTAAGAGCTTTCGATTACAGGTACCATTTTTGCATTAATATGATTGTGTGGCAAGTACAATCGTACCCTATGCCAGGGAGTCGGGGTATTTTCCTTAACCCATTTCCGTCCGCTGTTGCGTATACGCAACAGTGGTTTTGAAAAATTCGTGTATGCATGTACGTTGAATACGATCAAAACAAATTAGTTTACATACATTAATTGTTATGTTATGTATTCTCCGTGCGCGGAGTAACGATTATGATGTAGAAGGAGATGTTCGCTCATCACCATGAGGCAAACTGTAGTGATCGTCAGTCGATGCGAATCAAAACAAACCCAAAAAAAGGAGAGAGTACCTCTCCCATGTGCGCATCAGTAAACAGAGTGCACACAATAGATCGCTAAGAATAAACTATACAAGCCACAGTGGTACATGAGCGTCTTTCCATGCGTCAATTTTTGCCTGTTGAAGTGGCGGACTTGTTCCGTCGCTACAACCTACCCATGCAGTGGGATGTTAGGCAAAGATTGACGTCCATGGTTCGAGTACCATTGGATACATGCCCTTTCGCTCAATTTTCAAAAACATCTGTTAATTTTCCTACCTGCCACACTCTGACGGAACTTTCAACACTTTCTCTCCACATCTTTCATTCTAGCCAAAAAAAATTGTTGTTCACTCTTGGTGCCTCATGGTGATGAGCGAACATCTCCTTCTACATCAAATTAGTTTGTTTGAAAGGTATATCCTTTGGCTATCTTACTGACTGTGTTCACACACACCAATAGAAAAAAAAACTCACAAATTGCATTTTATGAGTTGGTACATGTCTTATGGACACAATTTCAATCATAAACTAGAAGTTACTGGTTATATTTTTTGTCGTTTCACAATGGGAATATGTTCACAAAAAGCCAAATATTATTTGTAGCTAGTTAACCATCCATTAAGGTGAGGCTGAGTGTGTACCATTTGAGCTTAAAATGTATGTTGCATTCTATTTGTCGAGCAATGCGCCAGTGTTGCGTATACGCAACATGCTGTCACGGTGTTCCAAAGCGTCAAAAAAAAAAACCTCTAAAAATACTAAATTTCATTAATGCATCCACAAGATTTATATTTTGATACGATATCGTCGAAAAAAAAATGTTTTGTGGAAAACGGCGAAAATGGGTTAACGAAACATTCCTAGACCAAGCCGGGAATCGAACTCAGCTACCTCAAGCATGGTGTTGCTTTGTAGCGGCGCCTTTAAAGACTGAGCTAAGGGAGGACCCTTATAACCCTGTTAACATTAGCATAAAGCTTAGGTTAAAGCCTGTCTACGTGCAATTTCGGACACTAAAAAAATAGCAGCGAAAGAAATTTACACATAATTCAACAAAATCCATTGTTTACTTCATAATAATAGTGTTTAATGTAAATACGAAATAGTTGATTAAGATGTTAATCCATCTTTCTGAAAAATTCTCAAACTTTCTGTAGTACACCCGCCATCAGGTTCCGTACGGTATTTTCAGATACACCCGCCGTGACGATTCTCAGCCTTCTCTTGAAATCATCGGTATAATTTGGTTTCTCGTGTTTCAAATGATTTCCGCTTAACCAGAGCCCAGCACTTTTCTATTGGGCAACATTCTGGACAGTTTGGTGGAGTGGCTGTTTTTGGCACGTATTTGAACTCTTGTACCTTATACCCTTCTAGGACGGATTTCGTATAGTGACAAGAGGCCAAATAGCATAGCATTTTCCGTTGGAGGCTGCCTTGGCGAGAAAGCATCTGTATATTTATATGTATATTGGTCGTGGGGAGTGACGATGCTAAGTAAGCTAATGCACTCTTTTGTTGTCCACTATTCTGGGCTTGAACACATGCGTTTCCTACTGGTATCTAGGCTCTTCTTGCGTGAGAGCATTCCTCACTTCAAGGTAAACATTTTGGTGGTTTTAACCTAATGTGGTTCTCGAAACCAAAAAAAAAAATGGCTGATGAGAGCATTTTTCTTCAAAGAAACTTAAATAACGACCTTATTTTTAATCTTTCTCACTTGCTTGCTTTTGTATGTATAAATACCAAGAGCACCTTCAAAAATTGAATTTGTGCTCAATCCTATCTCAAATTACCAAAATTTGCAAAATATCGGACGCTACCTTTTGTAACAACCGTCGTGGAGGTAATCCACCTCTCACTTCACAATTTTTGAATGGCTTAAAAGTCGCATTAAATAATATCTTTAAACACTCCTTCATAACACTTTATCACTAAAAGTATGTTTTGGTAAAAAAATAAAGAACCGCATTGGTATTACTCCATTATTTCTAGAATTTTCAAATTCAACAAAAACCACAAACGTCACACCTTTTTTCGCATAGTGACAAGAGGCCAAATCAATTCAAAACAGAACTGGAGAGTCGTGATATTCTAATCGACGGTTGCAACCGCTTTTGAAGACATTCTTTCTCGTACACATCCTTCTTGATAATACCGTTAGAGACAAAACTTTTAGATTTGCGATCACAACTACATATGGTCTGCTAAATCAAATACTTCGTCGGGAATTCGGACACCTTCTTTGTCCGGAAAAACTTGGCAATGGCGTTCCTTTGCATTGCGGTATAAAAAGCCAGACCGGAAGCTGTTTAAAGTCTTCGATTACGTATGTTTCGTCGTTAATTATGATGTAAGAAAATGTTTGCAAAAAATTGGTGTTAAACTCCTTAGCACGACTTTTTTCAGTGAAATTTTGCATGCCATCACGATTGGGCACCTTTTTCACTTTGTACGCCTGCAGTCCATTCCTCTGCTTCACTTTTCGTACGTATGATTTTAACTTCCCAACTTTGCGAGCCACATTTCGATAAATTGGGGTTTTTTTTTCTCAATAATGGCTACCACCTCCTTGTTCATTTGTCGGGAGCATACCTTTCTATTTGTTCCACTTCCAACCTTCTGATTCACAGTCAAGCGGTGATAAAATGATTTGCAAACACAAAAGCACTGTACATACTTCTCGGTAGTTGTAGTTTCTTGGCAAGATCGTGTACCGATAAATTTGGATTTTGCTATCGTTCGTACAAAATGCGTTTGCACAGTTCCACTTGATTCGACGCTATTTTACTGAATTTAACAAGAATGTAAACATGTTGTACTACGAAATTAATTGGAGGGTTTCAGCTGTCTGATAAGTGAAACATTAATGCGATCCGTGGAACAATTCAAAACACTGAAAGAAAAGTGTCCAAAATTTAACGTGAACAGGCTTTAGTGTACCCAATAACTGCAATCGAGCGATTGTATGGTTGCTAGTTCTTAGTAAGATTCAGTAAATACTTCTTAGCGACAAGTTATGACACTTTCTTTTAATCTTTTTCAAACTGTTGAAGGATAGCTACTGCCGATACATGTTTCCTAAGATGCCGTCAAGGTTTAAATTTCTACAACTGGTCGACTATGCGGGCAGTTAGGAGGGTTATGTCCTTTGGATCGAATGACACAATTTTGATGGTATACCGTTGATTTCGCGTAATGGCAAGACGCAAGATCTGGCCAGAAGACCACAGGATCCTTGTAGTTTCGAATCATGGGTAGGAGTCGTCTTTATTAGTACTTTTCGATGCATATTTCACTGTCCATCGAAGCAGTTATGATGAAGGTTGCGAAATTTTACCACAGAAACAAATAGTTTCCAGACCATTGTTTTCTTATCAAATTTTTCGACTTGAGTGGATGTCTCAGACTGGTTTAATACTACCCTTTCACGCAGCGTATTATATTGTAGCCCTGGCATGGATTTACAGTCAACTTTCACGTACGTTTCGTCATCCATGATTATACAGTTCAAATTCCCAGAAAGAATCTTATCGAACAACTTCACACTCTGGACCTGATCGATGGTTCTTGTTATAAGTTTGAAAAATTGAACTTTT
Organism: Aedes japonicus; assembly: GCA_034211315.2. Taxonomy (NCBI): domain Eukaryota; kingdom Metazoa; phylum Arthropoda; class Insecta; order Diptera; family Culicidae; genus Aedes; species Aedes japonicus. The sequence goes on from JASCZW010019581.1 coordinate 8,199, forward strand.
TTATATTTTTGTGCCTTTTTTACCCTTCTTACATCAATAGAAGGGTATTAAGATCGCTTGAAAACTCGACTTTTTATCCGAGGCCCACAGGGCCGAGTGTCATATACCATTCGCTTTTTTCGCTTATTGATCGTCGATCAGTTCGGACGCGTTTTAAATCGCTCGCGACCACGCGCGTTTTCATTATTTTATTTTGCTTACTTTTTCATTTTGTTCTGTGTGCTACTTTGCCGGTGCCATAATGAGTCAAATTAATTGTGAAGTGTGCTTGCTAGACTCGTCTGTCGACGCGGTTATGTGGACGTGTATTGATGTGCACGAAAATTTCACGCCGCCTGTGTGGGAGTGGTAGTACCTCGAGGCTCACTGCGAAACGTGAAAAAAGACAAAAAAGCTGTTGACCCTGTCGTCGTTTCTGCTACCATGTTGTGGATCGACGTCAAACTCTGGTGACTGCAACTTTTGATTTCAACGTTCTTGCAGAACAACAAATGCACCTGGCTAGCAAATTAATGAAAACACAGAGGTTAGTGCACCGACTTGCTCTCCACCAAGAAAAACCAAATGTTGTTTCGAAGCTATTGAGGGTATGGAAGCTATTCTCACTAGCATAAAAAGTGAGTTGTCCTCAATAAATAAGGTGGCATCGGTGGTACGTAACAATTGCAACGCTGACACTTTTGAATCAAGCGTGCAACATATGAATGAAGCACTCGGCGGCAAAATAGCGCAAAAACTGGAGCAGTGTTTTTAATAAATTGGAAGATCAACTTTCGTCAATACAACTAAACATAGTTGAAGTTGTAACAAAGGAATTCCCGGCAGCGGCAATCCCTAACGAAGTAAAATATTTATCGCGATCAGTGGCTGCCTTGCAACTTCCTGAACCTGCAACAATTAACAACAGCACATCAGCTTTCTCTTGCTGATGAGCTAGCTCAAGATCTTGCACCTGCTAGATCTTATGTCGACGAGCCTTTAGACGGCAGTTCTGGCTGGCGTCAACTAGGTGCCAAAAATGTATGGAGAGCTGATTGGTCAGCCTATGATTTTGCGCCAATCTGCGTCGACGACAGCAGGAAATAGGTGCTCAAAAATCCCGCAACCGTAGAAAGCGAAACAGGAGGAACTATCAACAATAACAGCAAGCAACAACAACAACAACAACAACCACAACAATAATAATAACCGCAACACGAGGAACTTCAACAATAACAACAGCAACAACCACAACAATAATAATAACTGGAACTGGAGGAACTCTAACAATAACAACAGTAATAACAACAACAACAACAACAACAACAACCACAACAATAATAATAACCGCAAACAGGAGGAACTATAACAATAATAACAATAACAATAACAACAGCAATAACAACAACAACAACAATAACAACAAAACAACAACAACAACAACAATAGCAACATCAACAACAACCACAACAATAATAATAATCCGCAACACGAGGAACTTCTACAATAACAATAACAACAACAACAACAACAACAACAACAACAATAACAAACAACAACAACAACAACAACTACAACAATAATAATAACCGCAACTGGAGGAACTCTAACAAATAACAACAATGAACAACAACAACAATCAACAACAATGCCAATCAATAACAATAATAATAACCGCAACACGAGGAACTTCACGAATAATAACAACCAGCAACAATAACAACAGCAACAACAACAACAACAACAACAACAACATCAACAACACATAATAACAACAACCAGCATCAACCATAGTCAATAACAACAATCTCAACAACAATAACATCACCAACAACCTCAGAAGTCACCGAGCAGCTCCACCGAGTATATACTAAGTCCCGCTCCGCGGAGCTCTTTTCCTCGCAGCACTGCACGTCCCGCTCCTGTGAGCGGCCGTGTTTTCGCACGACCTGACGCACTCTACAGTGAGGTAGAATATGAACGAACCGGACGCGCCCGGTAATGTATCTATAGTTTTAAATAATGACGTACTTCGATCAATTTCTCCACAATTATTCTCTCACCGAAATTCTGGTGTCGCTGCCAGAATTTCAATCGCATGAAGTGCAGCAAAATGAATGTTATACATAAAATATTTTAGGTTCCAATTTTTCTGATTATCCTGGCACCAAACAAGCTGGAATAATAGTGATTAAAAGTGAAGAAATTTTCTGGAAGTGATTATAATGCTTTAGGATGGACTGGATTTACTTTTAACACAAAGATTGTCTGGCGGAGGAGTTCTCATTGCAGCTTCTATCAAATTTTAGTTCAGAACTCCTGGTTTCATCTAAATTTAAAGAATTTGAGCATGTATGGTGAAAACACATATTGCTGGTGAAACTCATATTTTTGCAACAGTATATTTTCCACCAGATCAAGCCTTGTAAGTCAACATACGAATTATTCTTTCAAGCAGCTGAAGAAACTATAACTCAATTTCCTCCTGAATATAAAATTCATATATATGCGATTTTAATCAGCGCAATGCAGATTTTATTCTCTGACTCGAAAAATGAGAGTATTTTACTTCCTGTCGTTGGTGATAACGAAACATTGCATTTCATTTTTGAGAAAATTGCGTTTTTAGGGCTTAACCAAATTAACCACGTGAAAAATCAACAAAATTGCTACTTGATTTTCTATTAACAAATACACAAGAGGATTTCTGTGTTAGTGAATCTCTTTATCCTTTATGGAAGAATGAGGCGTTTCCACACAGCAATCGAGTTCTGTATTTGTACATAAAAAACAAAACTGAATGAATTTGATTAATGAAAACGTCTTTGATTACAAGAAAGCCAATTATGACAATATCTATGTAAATTGAAAAACACAGACTGGCAGAAGGTCTTAAAGTATCAAATAATGATTGACTGCGCAGTAGAGACATTTCAATTGCACTAGAAGGTTTGTAGGTTCCACTGACGAAAAAGACGAAATAATGTTTCTAAAAACCAATTTGGTTCAATAAACAAATCACTAATTTGAAAAATCGGAAACAAAAGGCCTCACAAAATTTACAGAAATCACAATAATCAAGCTAATTTGGAAAGGCATCTGAATATCTGTGATCAACTTAACTTAGCTCAGTAACCTCCGCACTATCGGAGTATAATACAAAGACTGGAAAGTGAGATTAGGTCATGTCCGCAAAATTTCTTCAATTACGCTAAAACTAAGACTAAATCATGCAACTTTCCAACTAATATGACATTGGACGAAAAAGTAGGAGATAATTCAGAAGATATTTTGTAATCTTTTTGTTACATTTTTCAAGAAACCTACATCTAAATTTTCGGATAATGATCGTGACTTAGAATATTTTCATACTTTCCTCTGACCTTCCAATGGGATATTAGGGTCAGTAGCATCTTCGTACAAGACATTCTTACTGGTCTTAAACAATTAGATGCCAATAAAGGCCCAGGACCTGACGTGACTTCCACCAGTATTCATACAAAATCTAGCAAGTGAACTCACAACTCCTTGATTTTGGCTGTTCAACAAGTCACTGGAAAGTGGTGAATTCCTGAAAGAATGGAAAAAGTCTTTCCTAATTCCAATTTATAAATTGGCAAAAATCTGATATTCGAAATTATCGTGGCATGTGCCATAATATCATGCATTCCAAAACTTTTCGAATCGATTATAAATAAAAATGTATTTAGCCAAGTTGAAAATAGAATAACTACTGGCACAATATGGCTTTTTCAAAGGACGTTCAATAGGCCACGAATTTGCTGGAATTCGTCAATTTCTCATTAAATGCAATGGACAAAGGCAATCACGTGGAAGCTCTTTACACCGACTTCAGCAAAGGTTTGATAGATTAGATATTCCAATGCATGATCTTTCAAGCTTGAAAAGATGGGATTTGAGATGAAACCACTTAACTGGATTGAGTCTTATTTAACTGATCGTCAGCAAATTGTAAAGTTTAACAATGAAATGTCTATTCCAATCCAAGTCACATCGGGGGTTCCTCAAGGTTCACATTGAGACCTCCTTCTTTTCATCTTATACGTCAATGACATATCACTTATTTTAAAAAACTTAATTTTCTATATAGCGGATGACATAAAGCTGTACCTAGAAATTAAGAACGATAATGACATTAATGTATTTCTGTAATGAAATTCAAACCTTCCATACATGGTGCTGCAAAAGTCTATTGAAACCAAATGTTAATAAATGTAATCTCTATTACGCACAGCAGAAAACAAAGCACACCAAATGTTCAAGCCATATTAGAGATGAAATCGTCCAAAATGTGGCGATAAGTATAAGAGGGATTATTCTAGACTCAAAACTTACATTTGTAGATCACATAACACGATAATCCATAGAGCAGGCAATATGCTTAATTTTATAAACGTTTTGGATACCACTTTCAAGATCCTTATACAATTAAAACTCTTTATGTTGCTTATGTGCGTCAATATTAGTATCATTGTAGTATTGCTTTGTCCCCCTACAAAAAAACATGAAGAAAGAATAGAGTCAATTCAAAAACAGTTTTTACTTATATGCACTACGGCATGCTAGGATGGACAGTTTTACCACTACCAGCATATGAGGCACGTTGTATGCTGATCAATATTCAAACTTTGAAAGAACGTAGGGATTTTGCAAAAAGTTTTGTTTGTAAACGATTTGGTATCACATCGCATTGACTCAACTGATCTCTTTATCGAAGCTGAATTTTTATGCTCCAACTCGACAATTACGTAATCGTAATCTATTCGCGTATTGATCGTCACCGTACTGATTACGCTAAATTTGGACCGCTGAACAGCATGATGACTCTTATAATCAGTATAGTGAAATGTGCGACTTTAATCATTCTAAGAAAAAATTGCAAAATATTTAAAAATCAGCGAATTAACACAAGATAGCATTTAAGTTCAGTTTAAGGGAAGTAAAACATGTAACTATCTTATGTAGTTTGTATTGGTCTACTTTTTGTTTGACGTCAAAACAAATAAATAATGGGTCTGACTCAGCTCTTCGACGAACTGAGCTACACATGTCTGTGTGTATATGTGTGTGTGTGTGTGTGTGTGTGTGTGTGTGTGTGTGTGTGTGTGTGTGTGTGTGTGTGTGTGTGTGTGTGTGTGTGTGTGTGTGTGTGTGTGTGTGTGTGTGTGTGTGTGCGTGTACAAATAATGTCACATCGGTTTCTCAGCCATCTGTGAACTGATTTCAGTTCTGTTGACGGCAAATGGAAGCTACAACATTCCCATAGAACGCTATTGATTTTTTTTTTCATTCGGACATTTCGTTACGAAGATATGAACGAAACAGTACTTGAAGGCCTATT
>JASCZW010019582.1:0-13530 GCA_034211315.2 Aedes japonicus
TTGAACTTCAGGCTCTTTGATCTCAACTCCATGAACTATGTATTGACTGCTATTAATTGGGGACAGACTTTAGAAAGGTGATTACAAGACCAACTTTTGTGCAACCCTCGTGGAATCAACGTTACGCAATCTGTGGAATATGCTACGCAAGTCGCGAAAACGACATACCATTGCGAGATCAACGAAACTAAAATAATCTCGTTTAATCGAAACGAGGTACAACGTACTACTTAAGTCCTGTTATGAGGAACACATCCAGCGATTCCAAGCAAACCTGAAGCAAACCTCAGCGACATTTTGGAAGTTCGTGAAGTCAAAACGATCTTGTGATAGTATTCCTAACGCAGTTAAATTCTGTCGATGCTGCCAACTTTTTGCGTGCTTCTTCCAATCAGTTTATAGCACAAATGCATGCCAGCTCTGTATCCAAATAGCTTCGACAACATATGGGAGTTCAATACGAACTTCCCAGCGCTGTGTTTCTCGCCGGATGACGTCATGAAAGCCTTGACCGACCTTGATGTTTCAAAAGGTTACCCCATCTTTTCTTAAGTTTTGCTCACGCTTACTTGCTTTTCCGATACGCAGCATATTTAACCGTTCGTTAAGAGATGAAAGTTCCCTGGGATTTGGAAGACTGTGTCAATTGTACCAATCCATGAAGCGGAAATCGGGACCTTGTTGAAAACTATCGTGGAATATCGCTTCTCTGGTGCATGAGCAAGGTTTTGGAAACGTTAATTCACAACGCTTTGTGTACAAGGATGTTCATCCTTTAATATCGAAGTTCAACATTTGTTCAGCATCGCTCTACAACTACGAATTGCTCTGCTATACCAATACGTTATTTCGAGGTTGAGTCTCGAGAGGCGGGTCGACTCTATCTATGTTGATTTTTCTAGGTTTTCGACACAGTTACACACATGTATACAGCCAAAAAGCTAAAGACTGTAGGATTCCCAATTTGGTTCGTTGAGTGGATTTTCTCTTACTATACCGACCGCCAGTCCTTCGTTACGGTAAATTCCGCACGCTCGAGAACTGTTGCAATTACTTCAGAAGTACCGCCAAGGAAGTGTGCTCGGTCTTATGCTCTTTGTTCTTGTCGTTAATGATCTGCGCCCTCGTATTTCATCGTTCAAGTAAATGTTTGCCGATGACCTGAAGATTGTTAGAGTGCTTAAAGCTCGATTCAAAGTAAGATTTGTACGCATTCAAGAGTGATCATAACTCAAGAATTGCAAAGAACATGCACGGTTGATCAAAAAGTAAAAAAAGGTATTTATTCAGCTTTCAAACGATATACAACAAGTTGTTATATTTCACCGTTTCGAGACGAACTGTCACGCTTTATTTGTGATCTATGCTATCATGATCTGCACAGTCGCTGGTGACGCTGTACCGGCGAACTTATTCCACTTACACGCATTTGTTTGTGCATTTGTCACTTTTTTATCGCATCTTAGAAGTTTTCGCTCGACAATTGCCCAATATTTTTCGATCGATCTGAACTCAGGACAATTTGGATGATTAATCTATTAGGCGACGAAATTAACATTGTTTGCAGCATACCATTCTAGTACCTCCTTAGAGTAGTAGGATTCGGCTGCTAGATTCGCTAAAACATAACGTTGGTCTTGTGTTGCCGAATGAAGGGTAAAATCCGGTATGATGAAAACCTTGGCTTTAATGCCACAACTGCAGCAAACTTATCAGCAAAAACAAATTTATGCCTGGAAGGGACATCCCCACGACCAGTTGCCAGATAAAATTTTCTTCCGAGGATTTGTTTATAATCCATTTTGACATATGTTTGGTCATCCATTAAAAATACAGCCATCAAATTTACCATTCAAATCGTGCTCGCTTTTTGGGCACTACATTTTGTTTCAAGGAGCGATTCGAGTGTTTACTGGTACAAAAAGACTTATATCCTTCTCTTGAAAGGATGTTATACACGGTAGAAAAGTTGGAATCGTATTTCTTTGCCAAATCACGTATGGAGACACCTGTGTTTGCCTTTCACGTATCTCAACACCTTTCTCCTCAGCTCCTTGTCCCTAGTGCCACTTTTTATGATAGATGCGCTGTGCTCTATCCACACTCAGAGTATCCTTGTTACGTTTGATTACAAGACACACCGTTGATTTTTGGGAATTTTAACAGTTTTGCTATTTTTGAGGCAGACCACGAAGGATTATCTTGATGTTTGTGCACACAATTAATTTTCGTTTCTCCATGATCACGTAATTTCGAGATGCAAGTCGATCAATCGAGAAGAATTTTCACCAATTTCTTCGTCAATTAAACATCAACAAATGCCTGTCGAACGTTTTTGTTCCAAACACCAGGATGAGGTGGTGTATTAAACGAGTGTGTCCAGATTTACTTTGAATCGAGCTTTATGTCCGCACATGACTGTCTTGTCCTTCAAAACGATATGTAATTGTGCTGTAACGATAACGGCATGAGGGTCAACATAGCCAAATGTAAGGTGATTTCGTTCTCCCGTCGTACAGAGAACATCACGCATCAATACACAGTTGGTACGGTTCCATTAAAGCGAGTCACATCTATTTGCGATCTAGGTGCTACAATTACAATAACCTCCCACGATTCTTGGATTCATTCGACGTCACACCTGGAACTTCACAGATATCTACGCACAAAGACATTATTATATACCTTAATTTTGCAATTGGGACCTTCATATCATGGCTATTAAATTTTTGGGTCCAATGCTCGTTTCTGAAGGTTAATTATAGATCACATACAACTTCATCAAACGTCCCAGGTGCTGAATAAACTGCTTAAAACCCATCCCGTACTCTGTATTTGATGCTTTAATCAATTGAAATAAGAGAATAAACAACAATGAATGAATTGTCAAGCAACTGAAAAGTGCACTTTTTGTCGGTTCCCCAAATAATTTATTATCCGGTATTTGGAGATTGTTCCTAGGTACACTGATACACTGACTCCTTTTTTTCAGTATTCCATAAGTGAAACTTAAAAAGAATATAAAAAATAAAATAAGAAAAAAACTACACTGTGTTTACTTTAATTTGAACCAAGTATATGAGAGAAATTGAAAAAAAAGAAGAGGTGGGCACTTTATTTTGCTTATCAGTGTAGCGTATATGAGTAAATTGCGGCAAAACCCGCCTCTTAAGGGGAATATACAATTAGAACGAGAAAAACAGCTCATTTTTGAAAAAAAAAATTCAAGGGGAAGTTTTTACTTAAATCAAATGAAACTTTTTCACAATTATAGGTGTATCCATGTTGTGTACAAAAATATTATTTTTTCAACAAAATGGCGGCCCTTAGAGTTAAAGTGATCTGAAACCTGCTGACCCAAAAAAATACATTAATTACATTTACAGTTAGTAAATGAATTTAAAAAAAAAAGTTCAAAAAAATTTGCACTTTTGGCGTAACTTTATTGAGAAAATCAAATTTTGTCCACCAATTTTATCCACATTTTTCCATATTTAATAATAAAAGTATTACAATAATTTTTAATTCATATAGAAGGTAATACTATATTAAAAAATCCTATAAGTTTCAGCTTAATCGAATAATTAGTTTCGAGTTCTAACCGGCACAAACTCCGAAAATAATGTTTTGAGAAAAACGCGTTGAAAAAAGGTCTTCTCGGTTACGCATCTCTTTATACCTGCTGCGCACGAAAAAGACGTCTTCGAAAAACGATGAAAAGAAACACTTGGAGTTCGAATTTCGAAAAAAGGTTTCAGGAGCGTATTCTACGGAAATTTACAATCTTTTTCGCCAAGAAAAAAATGGATTTTGGTCCTTAAAGTGCCTTCAAATAAACGTACTACGACGTGACAATTTCAAAAAAGCAGACTGTTATAATATCACTGCTCATCATGTTCTTGGTCTTCCATGACGGCTTTTTCATTAGTTAAGTCTCTCACCTACGACAAGGAGACAAAAATTGGCAACATACACAAAACTAATCTAGACCTCCTGATATATTTCCTTGTTTCACCCTAACGAGAAAAAGATGATATGGTGATGTCCAATGTTTCAAACCGTTATGTGTCCAACTTAACTATTTATGAATTATAACTTCTTCTTTCTTAGCAATTCAACATCACTGCTTTCAGCAATAGCTAATTGCTTGCTCTCAAGTAAGTGTGCTAATTGCACTTCCACAGTTATTGACTGAGAGTTTTCGATGCCAACACCAATGCATGAAATATTGTGTTGCAAGCACAATAATACGCTATTACCCAGGGTACTCGATAAAAAAAATCCAACCCGTGAGATTCCCTCTACCGCACCTCCGGCTTCAATTACCGTGCCTTAACCGACTTATAAATCTGCCCCAAAAGACCGTCAACTGAGCTACCCCAATAAAATTTGATCGTCTTGTCTAGCTGTATATGGCATGTTTAGCAATTCCATTCGTCACACATACATTGGTCCAGCTGATTGTATAATATTTTCCAGAAGTGTACCCTATAATTGCTCAACGATAAGCCAAAATACCAAGCGATAATCAATCAGACAATGTAATTATTGACATGCTCCCACATCAATGTTGCTTCAAGCGATCCAGGTGCGTGGCCAGTTCGAAATCCCAATATCACCGCCGCCTGGTTTTGTACGGGTTTCGAGATATATTTTTACTTGATAAGATAACGCACGATTATGGTCCCGGCAGCCGTTGGTGTTGGTGGCTATGCTGATGTCACCGATACATAGCGAAAAATATCGTCATCATTATCGTTGATTATTATCTTTGCTGCCGATGCGAGTCTAGAATATCAAACGCTTTGGCATCTATCTGAGCGGCCGGTGGCAATTTCTGATGTATAACAAAATAAGCTCATGTCAGCAATCAGCGTTGTATTAAGAGTTGCCGGTTATGAGGAAGAGATTTATCGGTAACCCTAATTATGTTATAATTGAAAATCATGCCTTTTGGGGGATATGTCATGGCGAAAGTTTATTGGGTTGTTGTCGGTTTCGCGGTTTACCTGGAACGTCCCTAGTGCCGTCTATATGCCATTAGGGGACGCACGGTGGGAATAGAATACTTATACATAGGAAGCTCAACTCCAAGTGGCGGGGGACAATGCGGTGACGACGAGACATTGTTCAATAAACGAACGCGTGCGACTCAACAAAACACTGATAGGTAAAGTGATGAGTGCACTTAAATGACTATGTAGCATCGTTTATATAGACACGGGTAGTTCAATTACGAACGAACCGTTGATTATCATCAAATTAAGAAACCGCGAGCAGCAGAATTCGCATGAAATTTGAGTAGAGTAGAGCACTACTTCGTCGTAATCGGCCATTTTCGTTCTATTGAACAGAAAACATCAATGATATCAATGGATATAACATGCACAAATTAACGTTTTGTTTATTTCGATGCGTTACTGATAAGCTACAACATAAAGCCCTTCTGAGTTCATTTCATCAATATCTACACTGATTTTTCTAAGCATATCAAGCGGCAGTAGAACGAAGAAACTACAATGACGTTGCTATTTATTAGAAGAATTATAACTATCGTTCTACTGAACAGAATTTCTTCTAGACAAATCGTCAAAAGGACGAAAGTAACAATTGTAAACAATGACTTCAAACGTAAATTTCTTGGAAGTGCTAACATGTATATCCACTATTGACGGGAAGGTAATAACTCCCTTTATCTGTTTCTGGTGCTATTTTGTGTGTGGGAGCAAGCAGATTCCAGAAAAGTACGCTAGGATCATTGTTTACAAATCTTACTTTCGACCTTTTGACTATTTTGTCTAGACTTCATTCATACTTTCAGTATAGGTAGTATAATTTTGAGCTTAAAAATGACCAACTTTTGCTTCTATATAAATCTGAATATGCACTGGTTGAAAATTTAGTTTTCCCTATCAGGGTCCTCAAGAACGGGTAGCAAATGGTTTAAAATAATTTTCTTCTTTTAGATTCATTAAGTTTTATTACACAATTTCATACTGCGATACTGTTTGTTTTTATAACGAGGCCTGCCTCCTTTCATGTATTTTGCATTCTACTGCATTCGCTTGACCCTCTTATTTCCAGAGTTTGCTATTCACCGCTATTCAACAGACAATGAAACGAAATGATTTCATTGTTAGACGTCAACTCTCAGCGCTAGTTTGACCGACTGTACCTTCTATATGCCAGTCCACGCGTTTGAAGAGTGGAAAACAAAGCAACACCGGAGTACCATTGCTTGCTAGAACCTATCTAGCTACTCTGATGAAATTTCTAACCATTGAAATCCTCAACGATTTCGCCGTCCGAGTCTACTAGAATACCAGTCTCATCGTACTTATCTTGCAGTCGGCCACTCGTTGTGGCGAGGACTTGAATTAAGTACAGTCGGATACCAAGCATTTCGGTTTCGTTCTTTGTGGTCTCAATTTTTACGGTTTCGTCCTTTTCGGGCAAACCGCAAAGGACGATACCCGCAGCTTATAGGATTTTCACTAATTGGAGAAAATAACGCCTATCTCAGTTTTTTCAGGTCTTAACCCTCTACAGTCTTCAGCAGAACAAATTTCTGTTATTGGATTATTTCATCAATTGAGAATTTCACCGCGAGATGCGCTCTACTTTCTAGTTACTATAAAATTACGCTTTGGAATAAGGGTTCATCCGCAATATCTCAAAAGCCTCACCAGTTAGGACATAGAAGTCTTCAGTAAACTTGTTCTAGTGGTAACTTGGGTGGCCCAAATAGCATCCTTACTGTTGTTTGAAATGGGTCAAGTCGGCTCTCAATGAACCGCTCGATCGGGAAGACCGCTAACTTGGATGTGTCGATCGGGACTGCCAATACCATCATGACGAAGGACCTGGGATACAACAGTACATGCAAGACAAGGTTCACGGGACAACGGAGGCTACAACGAAGAAGAGGATGGACAAAGCTAAACTGATACTTTCGGGGCACGTAGGTCAGGAGTTCGTGTTTTCTGATGAGAAACTCTTTGTGTTGCAACAGCCGCACAGTGTCAAAAATGATCGGCTGTGAGCGCCGACGTTGGCTGCAACCCCCCATCACAAACATCCCACGGTTCCAGAGCGCCACGTCGGTGATGGTTTAGGAGCCGTATCCAGGCTTGGGAAGCTCCCACTGGTGTAGATCGAGAAAAAACGTGAAAATCAACGCTGCGTTCTGCAAAACCGAGGTTCTGGAGAAGGTTGTGGCCCGGCACTTCGCGACCTCTACGGAAAGGATCATTACGTCTTTCAATAGGACGGCGCACCGGGCCATACGGCGAATATCGTCCAAGCGTGGTGTCGGGAGAATTTGACTGATTTTCTCGATAAGACTTTGTGGCCTCCCGGTTCCCCGGATCTTAATCCCCGGGATGTATGGTCGTACATGCTGGCCAAGCAGAGTGAACCAATTTAAGAAGCTCAGTGGCCACCTTGCCTTCCGTCTTCCGTTTGAGCTTCTGTTGAATCCTCCGGTTGCCTAAAACGGGCTTAATCAGGCTTCCGCTCGATGGACTCTTCCTTCTCCAGAAGAGCCAGAATCTTGTAGATGTTTCCGCGATTGTATCCGGACGACACGAAGTGGGCCACCCAGTGAACACAATATCGCATATAATAACGAATATAAGTATAACATGGAGGCGATATGCGTACATTTAAGATGGAGTGGAATGTACGAATGAACGTACGAGCATGTTGTACTCATATGCGCTATCATATGTTTTTCAATTGCCATTGTGTTACGTTTGTCATCTTGTTTACGTCCGTTTTTAAAGTAAAATATTAGTGTGTAAATCGATTTTTCGTTGTTTTTAAAGTGTTGCTATCGTCTCGCTAGACAATATTTTGCTCAACTCTTTTTGAAAACTGTTGATCTGTGCAACCGTTTAATAAGATCAACCTCCAAAAATCTACCGAATCTGTTCCATCCATATCATTTTGCTGTGGAGCTTCACCTCAAACCAGTATGGAGAAACAACAATGCGGAGAGTGCCAGCTAGAAATTAACGACCTTGAACCATTGTGTTGTGGTTTTTGCGAAGTGTATTTCCACATTAACCAGCAGTGCTGTGGTCTGAACATTCGGAATATGAAGGAACCGTTATCGTCTGGGAAAATAATGTTCATCTGTCATTGCTGCCGTGAAGAACTGAAAGGCCGTTCTATTCGTCGCTACATCGCTGAGCAACACCATCAAACAAAAACGCCTGCGCTCGCATTTCTGCCTGTACAGGTTCAGCAGCTGCATGATGTTGTGGCCGAGCTAAGCAGAAAAGTTGACAGTTTTTCAATCACGCCACAACGCTGCCGTCCAACATCTTTAAGCGCTACTCCAATTTGGCCAAGACTGAATGCGAAACGCCGTCGGGAGGATCGACCCGATTTCAACGCGGCAGTCACGAAAGGGACAAAGACAATTGATTTGAGTGATCTCTCCGTTCCTCCATCTCGGCTGCTGCCCCACCGGTGAAGTTTTGGTTATATCTCTCCCGATTGAACCCACTCATAACTGATGATGACGTGCAAAGTGTTGTTTCGCGATGTCTGAGCACAACAGACCCTATCGACGTAGTGCGGTTGGTTCCCAAAGGAAAAGATACATCCAACCTGACATTCGTGTCATTTAAGGTTGGTCTTGATCCGGATTTGAAAGACTGTGCTCTAGACCCTGCTTCATGGCCCTCTGATTGCAATTCCGTGAATTCGTTGACTTGGCAAAAACTAATAAATTACGTCAACCCAACTGATTCCACTTTCGACAACAACTCATCTATCGACGACAAACTCTCCGAACCGGGACACCTCAAAACAGGCACCAAGGAAGCCCCTGAACCGCCCAGCCCAGTCGTGCTTTCTGCTGACATCTGCCATCTTCACCGTCCCGGACCTGTGGCTGGTGACGGTAGAGGGGGCTTCCGGCCTGCACCCTCAGGCAAGTATGATTTCGATTTGATGTTTCGGTACCTGAATCCGCTTTGATTTCCAGCTCCCGGATCGTACTTCGAATGAATTGCGGATATACTATCAGAACGTTCGTGGTTGAGGACCAAAATCGACGCGTTCTTTCTGGCAGTCTCGGAGGAAGAATATGATATGATTGTATTAACGGAAACGTGGCTGGATGATAGGATCAATTCGTCGCAACTTTTCGGATCATTATACAATGTCTACAGAACTGATCGATCCCCGCTGAATAGTCAAAAAACACGCGGCGGAGGGGTCCTGATTGCTGTTTCAACTAGGCTAACCAGCTATCTCAGCGAGTCGCCCATTTCAAGCCGATTGGAGCAGATTTGGATTGTACTGGAGCATCTACGAGACACACTTAGCGTGGGCGTAGTCTACATTCCTCCCGATCGAAAAACGATTGCACAATCATCCGTGATTATGTGGATTCGCTAGGCTCAATATCAGCTCAACTGAGCTCTACTCTCCTGCGCTCTTATTCGGCGACTACAACCAAGCTGGGTTACAGTGGCGCTTGGCGGGCAACGACATTCCAATGATCGATCCCTTGTTATCGCATATGCCGGCGGCTTGTTCTAGCCTTTGGATGGATTTAATTTTCATGGATTCACCTAAGTTAACACTATGCTGAACCGGAATGGGCGCTTGCTCGATCTTGTTCTAGCCAATAATCGTGCATTACCGGGCACACTCCTTACTCTGCCAGTAGAACCACTAATCGATTTAGATGCCGACCACCCTGCTCTCGTCGTGAATTTCAACCTACCCGCCCTGTTGTTGCATTCGCCGCCATCTGAGTCCTACTCTCTTGACTTTCGGCGGACCGATTACGCTGCATTGAATAATGAGCTTGCTGGAATTGATTGGCATTTTATTGAATCGACAAGTAATGTGAACGACGCAGTTGATTTTTTCAGTTCTGCGCTGGAAAATGCAATTTTTCGCATTGTTCCAGTACGTCGCCCTCCGCAAAAACCATCATGGTCAAATCCACGCCTACGCGTACTGGAAGCGACAACGCTCTGCCGCCCTACGTAAGTACTGCACTTCCTGCTCACCCTACTACAAACGACAGTTTAATTTCGCAAGTCATCGTTACCGCAAATATAACCGATTCCTTTACAATCGACATGTAAGACGCACAGAAGCAAACCTGCGAGAGAACCCAAAAATTTTTGGTCGTTTGTTAACTCCAAGCGAAAGGAAAACCGGGTTGCCTTGTTCCATGTTCCTGGAAACAACACAGCCAATACTGAAGGTGAGAAATGCAACCTGTTTGCCCAACGTTTTATGCAAGTGTTCAACGATTTCTCCGCTTTGCCGACACAAGTGATAGATGCTACTATGGGTTGCTACATGACGTGGTCAATTTCGATTTTCCACGCATTACTGATGACATAGTGATGACTGCAATTCACAAACTGAAGCTCTCGTTTGCCACTGGCCCTGATGGCATCCCATCGTCAGTTTTAAAACGATGTGCAGACAGTCTTTGCCTTCCCTCGCAAGGATCTTCCAGCTTGGCGCAGCAAAGTGAGTTTCCCACACGCTGGAAACACTCGTATATATTTCCGATCTGACAAAAAAGGAGATAAACGGGACATTGTCAATTACCGTGGTATCACCTCACTGTGCGCATGTTCAAAGGTATTTGAAATTATTATAAATGGTTCCTTGTTTGAGTGCTGTAAAAACTACATCGATTCTGATCAACACGGCTTTTATCCGAAACGATCGGTTTCACGAACCCGGTTCAGTTTACTTCTAGCTGCCTGCGTTGTATTGATTCTGGATGGCAGGTTGATGCTGCGTATATGGATCTGGAAGGCTGCGTTTGATACGGTGGATCATGAAATTCTGCTTGCTAAGCTGGACATACTCGGCATATCATCTGCCGCTGTGGATTGGTTTAGGTCTTACTTGGTGAATCGCTCAGTACGGGTTAAGATTGGAACGTCGGAGTCGGAAGCTTTCACAAATAATTCGGGAGTTCCGCAAGGCAGCAACCTTGGTCCACTGCTCTTCCTCGATCTTCATAAACGATGCCATCTTGCTATCCCCACCAGGGTCCCGCCTCTTCTACGCAGATGATTCAAAAATTTACAAAACTATAAAAAGTCTATCAGACTGTTCCGACTTGCAGCATATGTTGTGTATTTTCGCCGATTGGTGCTCAAGGAATCTGATGGGCTTAAGCATCGAAAAATGCAACATAATATCATATCACCGGAAAAACGCACCAATCATTTTCGACTATGTCCTCTCCGGACAGTCGCTCACTCGCGTTCAACACATCAAGCGATCTCGGTGTTATTTTGGATAATGGAATGACATTCAGATTTCACTACAACGACATTGTGTCCAGAGCCAATCGTCAACTGGGCTTTATTTTTAAAATTGTTGACGAGTTTCGTGACCCGCTCTGCTTCAGGTCACTTTATTGCTCACTTGTACGTTCCATACTGGAATCATGTGCTATTGTATGGTGCCCTTTCCAGGCCATATGGATCGCCAGAATCGAAGCAGTTCAACGAAAGTTCGTAAGATACGCTCTTCGCTTTCTCAGTTGGCGTGATCCTACGAACCTGCCTCCGTATGAAGAGCGTTGCCGTCTGCTTAATATCGAGCCACTTGAGGTGAGACGAAAGGCCGCTCAGGCTTTGTTTGCTGGGAAGCTGCTCAGGGTGAAATTGACTGTCCGGCACTGTTGTTACAGTTAAATTTGTACGCCCTCGAGAGACCTCTTCGTCAACGTGTATTTTTGCATCTTGAGCCACAGAACAACAACTATGCACTCCATGAACCAATCTGAGAAATCAGCCAGCGTTTCAACGAGCGTTTCAATATGTTCGACTTCAACATATCTGCTGACGTGTTTCGTCATCGGCTACTTGACTCTTTCCGTACTTCTGGCCGTAACCAAGTAATTTAAGTTTTTTATTCATTTAGACATATGTTGTCAGTTGAATGATTGCGAGACAACAAATAAACAAAATTAAATACGCGATTATAAAGCGCTGACTGGGCACGATGGCCGACTTTTTTAGGCCCGGATGGAGCAGGCGGTACGAACAAACCATAGATCGAAGTTGTTTCACTGTTCTCGCCATAGCTGCCGTAAGCAGCTGTCAAATTTTTACAGTAAAAGGCTAATAGTATATATTGACTACTGACTGGTGAACCAGGTGGCATGGTAATTGCATGAAAAATCGGAACATTTAGACGCTTTTCTTTAATGCACACATCAATAACTGGTTGGTAAATTACTGGGAATGCATAGCAAAGGTATTTCGCGTACCTGCAGGTATAAAATAGATCCGAGTGCGATCTTTAGCCTCTTATCCAGTAACTCCTATCTCTACCTCCTCGTGGTGCCGACTGGAGTAGCACACAGATCGGGTAACCAACCCTGGTGGGACTTTGGTCATATGCTGATAGGGAAGAGGGGCTGCCCACTTCAAAGGGTGCAATCAATCTGAGCGTCTGTTTTCCATGTCAGGAGCGGCTCAAAACAACGTCTGTTCTCCATGTTAGTAGCGGCTGATAATCGTCTTCGTGCCAGCATGGGACTCTAATGGTCCTCCGGCGAGACAGGAGGTTGGGGAAGGCCCAACAAGCCGCCCTTAAAAAATCAATGTTACAAATAATACAGAAGTTAATATCGTACATCAGACTTAAGGCTGAAGCTGGATCTGATCTGATTAATGCGTTGAAAACAAAATACATGAAGGGAAGAGGCCTACGAGAAGACAATGTTAGCCTCATACCACGAGTTCAGATCAACGGTGATGAAATCGAGGTAGTAAACGACTTCGTGTATCTGGGCTCATTGGTGACCGCGCATAACGACACCAGCAGAGAGATACAAAGGCGCATTATGGCTGGCACTCGTGCCTACTTTGTACTCCAAAGCACGCTGGGGTCGAACAAAGTTCGCCGAACTACAAAGGTGACAATCTACAAAACATTAATTAGACCGGTAGTTCTTTACGGCCACGAAACATGGAGATTGCTAGTGGTGGGCCAACGGTTGTGAGAACAAATTAATAAAACCTTTACAATACCAAAAAGATATTAAAAATGTTCTAGTGAAAGATGTAATTACCACTTGAGAACCTATTAAAACCTACTGGCTGTCATGCAAACCAGCGTACGGCCAAATGGCTACAGCTGTCAAACTTCACTGTAATATCGTGCTCTTCTGATTCTTTTAACAGTAAATAATATCTAAGAAAACAGTTCTAGTGTTGCGGGAAAGGGTGTCTGATAGCAAAATATGCAAATCAAATTGAGGTTTTTTTATAGCTTATCATGCTCCAAATCATATGCGCATTTAATGTTATGGTGAAAATTGGCACGATAAGAGCCGAAAATAAATGCGCCTCGGAGATGCTGAAGCAAGCTATTCTTGCGTTTGGCACGAATCCTCATCGAGCACTACCCAAGCAGGAGACAACAACATATGAATACCTAATTTTGATCTTGATAACTGGCCTTGTTATTAAAGAGCTTCAGATTAAGAGGTAAAATACCTAAGCAAAATACCTAAGAATT
>JASCZW010019583.1:0-13532 GCA_034211315.2 Aedes japonicus
TATAGGGTTCCACATACTCGTTGGTAGATACTATTGGGTAAATATGTGCCAATTTCTATGTTACACAGCCAACCATTCACGAATTCGGTTAGAAAACGGGAAGCAAAAAAAAACATGGATTCTGTTACACGCTCATGTTCAAGCCTGACGTTTCTAATAAATAGTTTAACAGTTTTGAACTTGTTTCATCGCAACATAACTGACTTCATTCATTGCAACATTAACAACAAGTATTACTGAAAATTTCCCCTGGAACATTCGAGATCCGAAGATTCAAGGATGTCTACCAATCAAAAAGGAACTGTTGGTGATCAAGGAGGTATTTCAAATCAAGCGTTTACGTCTAGCTACTCTTGCTGCGGTTGACAGCTAAAGAAATTGGTCAACGTAATCAGCCACCAAGGAATTCTCCGGAGCAGATCATCGAGTCGCTTTCGGCAAAAATCAAAGAGTTTCATCATGACCCAGCAACAGGAATGACGTTCCACCGATGGTTCTCGAAGCATGAAGATTTGTTCAGCTCCGATTCAAACATTCGCCTGCTGTAAATTTTTAAAAGCAAACCGTTGGAACATTAGCGCTCCCTAGCCTAGGTTTCACCAAACTACAATTGACAACGACCATCAAATCAGGTGGCGCCATTAACATACGACTCACACACATTCTATGAGAAGTTGAACAGCTCGCGCGAAGGCTACGTACCACAAGCTGATACGTGCAGAGACCTGGATGGCAACCTTCTCACAAGAGAGTGTGAGGTGATTGAAAGGTGGAAGCAGTACTTCGACGTGCACCTTCACGGTAATGTTATAGCGAACGAAAGTGGCACGGTAATAAATCTAGGAACACGCGCAGAAGATGACAGGACCCCGATCCCAACCCTTCAGGAAGTTGAGGAGGAAATTGGTCGGTTGAAAAACAACAAAGCCGCCGGTGTTGACCAACTCCCAAGCGAGCTATTGAAATACGGTGGTGAAGCACTGGCCAGAGCGCTCCACTGGGTAATTGCCAAGATTTGGGAGGAGGAATGTTTACCGAAGGATTGGATGGAGGGAATAGTGTTATTCTGGCAACACTGGTGAAGAGAATAATGAACCGGTTCTCACCGGTAAATAAATTATCATGGCATTATGAGATCCCGTCAATAGAGACAATAGACCACAACGACAATACGCAGTTAGGGGAACCTGAAAGATTGTTGTATTTATTAAAGTTAAAATTTCCTTAAAAGTAGTGAACTTAGTTTCAAGTTAAGAAATTACGTGAGTTACAAATACGTTTAAAACTTATATTTACAACATGCAGTTAAAAATAAAGGAGTAAACTAAATCTATTTCATCTTTTAGTGTCTATGGAAAACTTTGGCTTAAATCTATCGTAAATCGAATTGAATTATAGCTATCCTATTTATCTACACTTATTTGGCATAGTTCTGATCTTAAAATAGAAGGTAAACTATTGTGAGTATGACTAAAATTAAAAAATCAGTAAACGAAACTAAATAAATAACTTGAACTTAGGCTAGGAACGAAACACACAAAATCCATTGTCCGCAGCACGAGGGTTACAGAATTAAACTACTTCTTGTAAGTAAGTGTTATATTTTTAAAAAAATACAAGTTACTAAATAAAAAATTAGTTTTAGCTGCTAGAAAAGCTGCTGGGAAAAATACAGTGTTTCTGGTCCCGGTCCGAAAAAGTGTGTCCCATCTATAAAAAGGGCAACAAGCTGGGTTGCTGCAATTATCGTGCGATCACGCTACTGAGCGCTGCATACAAGTTGCTCTCCCAAATATTATGCCGCCGCCTGTAACCAATTGCAAAGGAGTTCGTGGGGCAATACCAAGCGGGATTCATGGGTGCCCGCGCTACTACCGACCAGATTTTCGTAGTTCGGCAAGTGCTGCAGAAATGTCGCGAATACAACGTGCCCACACATCATCTTTCCATCGATTTCAAATCAGCGTATGATAGCGTATGATCGATCGAGACCAGCTATGGCAAATCATGCACGAATATGGATTTCCAGAAAAACTGACGCGGTTGATCAAAGCAACGATGGATCGAGTGATGTGTGTCGTCCGAGTATCAGGGACGCTCTCGAGTCCCTTCGAGTCTCGGAGAGGGTTACGGCAAGGTGATGGATTGTCGTGTTTGTTGTTTAACATTGCACTCGAGGGTGTAATTCGAAGAGCTGGGATAGACACGAGTGGCACGATCTTCAGGAAGTCTGTCCAACCATTTGGCTTCGCCGATATCGTTACGTTGATATCGTAGTACGTAACTTTGAGACGATGGCGGAAACGTACATCAGACTTAAGACTGAAGCTGGTAGAATTGGGCTTGTGATTAATGCGTCGAAAACAAAATACATGGAGGGAAGCGGCTCACGAGAAGACAACGTTAGCCCCCTAGCACGAGTTCAGATCGATGGTGATGAAATCGAGGTAGTAGACGAATTCGTGTATCTGGGCTCATTGGTGACCGCCGATAACGCCACCAGCAGAGAAATACAAAGGCGCAATATGGCTGGCAATCGTGCCTACTTTGGACTCCGAAGGCGAACAAACTTCGCCGAACCACAAAGTTGACCATCTACAAGACATGAATTAAACCGGTAGTTCTCTACGGCCACGAAACATGGACATTGCTAGTGGAGGACCAACGCGCCCTTGAAAACTTTGAACGAAAGGTGCTGCGTAGCATCTACGGTGGAGTGCAGATGGAAGACGGAACGTGGAGGAGGCGAATGAACCACGAATTGCACCAGTTGCTGGGAGAACCTCCCATCGTACACATCGCAAAAATCGGGCGACTACGATGGGCTGGGCATGTCGTAAGAATGTCGGGCGACAGCCCTGTGAAAATGATTCTCGAAAACGAACCGACAGGTACAAGAAGAACAGGCGTGCAACGAGCAAGGTGGATCGATCAAGTAGAAGGTGATCTGTGAACCCTCCGCAGACAGCGAGGCTGACGAGTGACAGCCATAGAACGAATAGAATGGAGACAACTTCTGTGTACAGCTGAGGCCACGCCGGCCTTAGTCTGATTGGTAATGTAAGCATTAACATACGATTCGCCAAAACTAACGGAAACACACCGTAATTTTAAAATGTCAGTTACAGAAATTCACACACTGAGGGCAGTCCAGCTTGGACGTCTGTTTTCTGTTCCCATACCTCAGACGATCAGCGAAGTTTTCAGTGACACACTGGACCACTGCACAAAAACAAACGTCAAGTTGTTCTTGAAACCTAACGCCAAACCGGTTTTCCGACCCAAGAGATCAGTACCGTTCTATATTGTGCACAAGGTTGACGAGGAGTTGGACCGTCTACAGAGGCTCGACATCATCACTCCCTAGTCGATGTCTCTGAGTGGGCAGCACCGATCGTCGTAGTGAAGTAGACAGGGGGAAAAGTGCGAATTTGTGCTAATTCGACCAGACTGAATGCTGTTCTGGAACCCCACCATTACCCTCTTGCGACACCTGACCACATATATTCCGTAAACTCGCTGGCATCAAGATTTTCAGTGTCATCGATCTATCCGTCTCCTATACTTACAAGTTGAGGTTAACGACGATTCGAAAAAGCTCCTGACTATCAACACACATCTTGGTCTGTTCCAGTTCGATTGGTTGGCTCCAGGAATAAAATCTCAACAACTGATGAGCAGCCCCAACAAACATCGGTGTTGAATTAGAGCTTGTTCAAGCAAATTTAGAGAAGCTATTCAGCTGTTTTTTCTAGAATAGCTGAATAACTCCTCCAAATTTGTTTGAACAAGCTCTAATTCAACACCGATGTTTGTTGGGGCCTGATCGCTGGCATTGAAGGAGTACATAGAATCTTTTCTGAACAATGTCATCATCCACACCGCAACAGAAACGCACCACGATCGAATACTGAACGCTATCTTAGCCTACTTCAACAATCTGGAGAAATGCAAATCAAGCGTCAAGTTCATTGGTCATGTTGTAAGTTCCAACGGTATTCAGCCAGATCCAGCAAAAATTAGCGCCATTACCCAGATGCCCCGTCCTACTGATGTCATTCAAGTCAGATCGTTCCTGGGAGCCGTTAATTTTTATGGCAAGTTTGTCAGAGATGCATCAATTACGACGATCGTTGGACGATCTGTTGACGAAAGACAGCCAATTCGCCTGGAATCAACAGTGTCAAGAATCGCTCATCCATATCAAGAATGTGCTTCAATTGGACCTGGACCTTTGGATATCTTCGTAGCAGGGGACGCTCGAAACTAGTTGCATCTGTTTCCAGATGCGCAAATCAACACTGACGGTATCAGAACAAAATTACAGTCATGTGGAGAAAGAACCACTCACTGCCGTTTGCCGTGACCAAATTTTGGAGAGGACTTGGACCCGACGTCTTATGTGACTCGTTCAGCAACCTTCCGGTCACGTTCGAGGCGGTTCATTCAGCCACGAAAAAAGACAAGCTGCGGTTATCCAGCACATCAACACTGTCTGGCCAGCAGTCAAGCAAATCACCGATCCAAGTCTCAAAACGTTCAATTGCCGGCGAGAGTCTCTTTCGATTATCTAGGATTGCATCATATTCAGCGATCGCATGTGAGATCCGGCTGTATGTCGTGCTCGTATCCTGGGGCAAATTCATCGCGATCATCCTGGAATGGATCGAATGAAATCAGTAACACGCAGTATCATTTACTGGCCTGGGAATGATGGAGACATCCAGAACCTCAGCCGTGGCCAAACTCCATGCTACACTGCTGGAAAAGCACCCATCAACACAACCCTGGAGTTTTGGCCCATTCCTGACAAGCCGTGGTCACGCAGTCAGGCGGGCTATGCTGGACCTGTTGGTAGTTGATCCGTACACCAAGTGGCCCGAAGTGTACGCAATAAAACCTACAACGCGTTCCTGTAAGATCGACAACGGCTGATACGTTCACAAACCGTCCAATTGAAGCAACGTTCGGTCAAGGTTGTTCCAGATCCAACTGCACGTCAAGATCGAAGTACATTGTCCGCATTCGTCGACGAATTTGGCCTAGACGTACCATCTAGGCTTTGAATTCATATTCCACCCAACATCAACTTTTGGTGCAACGGTTTAAGCGAAGGTCCACATTGGTAGGCCTTCGGACAAGTTTGACGTACATTTTCAACTGTTCCAGGAAAAAACATAATTTAATGGAAATCAATCCTAAATCCAAGTTTTTTCAGTACTTTAGTGTGCTAGTTCCTTTCACAATATTCGGAAAACCCGGGAACCTCCCAACCCGGACCCACCATAGACGCTGAACAAAGGAAAGAAAGCAGGATCGAAAACGAATTCATAGAAACCAAAATATCTATTTTTGAGGACAAGCTGAGGACCCAGTACATGAACATGTACCATTGCCAAGCACCGGAATACAGTAAAAGAAATTTTTAACGGAACCGAGGACAAAATCCAGCATCAAGTCTGAATAGTGCTAAAAGCAGAGTTGCAATTCTCCTCGGTGCTAGCAGGGTGCTTAGTGAAAAGGTACACCGGAGATTGGCAAACGCAAACTCACCTGAGAGATTTTTGTTTTGTTTCCACTCTCTGCTAGACACCACAAGTAGAGTGACACCAAAGTGTCTGTCGTTTGCACCCTCACCACACAAACATGCCGGAGCGTGTGAGTGATATCTGAGGAGCACCGAAGAGAGCAGAATTATTTCACCGGGGAGAGTCACCCTGGTGAAAATATTTATTGCTAGTTTTAGACCGCAACAGTTGAATTTGAACATTTTTACAATGTTACTTATTTCTTAATGTTCTTCGTCTTCTTTTCGGCGTATCCAAGCATATTGCTTATCGCAATTTGCTGATTGCCAGGCTCTCACAACCTAATGTTCTAGATGCACTTGCACAGTTATTAAGCTTTCGAAGACAATGACCTATGAATGAATTTGTATATTTTGTGGCAAGCACAATGATACTCTCATGCCCAGGGAAGTCGATATTTATTTAATTCGACTGGACTGTGAATCGAACCCGCCTCTTCTGGATTGGTAGTTCCGTGCCTTTACCGACTAGACTATCTGCGATCCATAATTCTTAATGTTCATCCATGATATTCTGAAAGTACAAAAAAGGAACCGGGAGTCACGAGAAAAACCTTCGGACTGTACTTTCTTGTTCCCGTTTTCCAGCGATTTTTTTTTAAATATTTGAATCAAGGTTTCACTCACGTTAGTGCGGTGTAGTCCTTTTTAGCTCTTTCACTCTTCGTCGTTCACACTGCAGTGAGTGTGTGAAGACTCAGGCAGCGAACTGCCAATTCTCTCGCTCTCCCGTGCTGTGTTGAACAATCTCTACTGTGGTGTCAGGAAAAAATCTCCGTAGAGACTGAGTGAGGTTCACCAAAGAGAGCTAGAAAAGTGCACCCGGGTGATTCTCCTCAGAGAAATTGCAACCCTGGCTAAAAGTACCGCACCATTTCTTTTGACTCCTTTTTACTCATCTATTGTTTTATATTCACTACTGCTGCTTGATTATGAGACTAGATCCTGAATGCTTTGGTAGGCTGTAGTTTTGGTAAGTTGTATCTATCACATTTCAATGGATCCTTTATATTTTACAACCATTGCATATTGCATTAATTAAAACGCCGGGTGTGAGTGACCAATTTCTACCGAATTTAAGCGATTCGGTGGCACTTTGCACTCATTGGAGCATCCTTCTCTTTGAAGGCTCGTTTCCTAACCATTTTTCAGCTCATGTGACTGGACGAAGATTCATTGGATAATAATTGGGTGATATTCTACCGTTACAAGCTATGTATTAACATATTTGTATTTTGCATTGGTAAGTAATACTTTCATTCATTCAATTTTAACCAAATTTAATCAAAGCGTAAACTCTCCACTAACACGCGTCAATCAAGCATTGCACATACGCTTGATTGAAAGTTTCAGCATGTCACTACTGGAGCGGGGCTTATTGTGTACGAAGATAGCTTCGGAATGCTTGCGTTCTTGAAAGGAAAGGTCCATTAATTACGTCACGCAGCAGGGGGGAGGGGGGTTTGAGAAAACGTGACGATCCATACAAAAAATTTGAAGGTCCGTACAAAAACGCAGACAAGGGGGGGGTTAGAAAGAGACAATTTTTGCGTGACGTAATTAATGGACGTTCCCAAATGGGCTATTGGAGTCGCGGTAGAGCTGTCACCTTCTAATCCCCGGATTTAAGCTTTTTGCAACTGTAAACAGCAAACATGAAACAGTTGCAGGAAGATTCTATCCATAATACCGCTGCCAGACAGTGGGAATTAGATTGTAATCCATACACACACACACGGTTTAAGCGAAGGTCCACAAGAACGCCAGGAGCTGGACCTGGCAACCTGAAACAATCATTAAAGCATTTGGAAATGTACATTTTAATGTTCTACTGGATCAAGGTATGGAACGACTGAAACTCATTCGTACCTACGCAATTTATCTACGCACTAGGTACGACGACATGCAGTAGCCATCACGCCATGTCCAACTACCATTTACAGAACTAATTGCAGACTTAGGTTTACCAGTTCCTACCAAATTTGAATCCAGAACCAACCACCAAATCCGATCCAAGTCTAGCTATTCCCGTTGACGATTCCGCCGAAAGCCTGGATGAAATAATGGGACACCATTGGTACTGAAATAAAGAGGATGCTGCTAACACCAGCTAGACAACCGAGTATGGCATGATACGAGTATGAAAACCGAGCTGTAAACGGGTAGCGAAATAACCATGGATTTTGTTACAAGCTCTTGTTCAAGCCAGACGTTCCTAATAAATAGTTTAACAGTTAAGAACTTCTTTCATTTGCAACAAATTGCAATTAAGCTTCCATACTAATCGGCTTCTTGATCATCAAGAATATTAATGGTGAAATATTACCATATATTATAGCAAGCACCTGCGTACAGCAGGAATAATCTGAAAAGTGGTTTGAATAACATATTAATGTTGCTTGTAATCGTCAGGTTCCTGTAAGAACGAAAGCGCGAACTCGTTAGCAGAGACACTTACGCAAAGTTCGCGGTAACAGGAAAGAGAATCTCCTTCCAGAAGCATGTTCACAAAAAAAAGGCATAAATTCGAACCCTTGTGCGACAGAATTATTCGGAAAGAAGTAAATAAAAAGAGTAAATTCTCCATGCACATCTTTATTTATTAATTCATCAAACATAAAAGAAAAACACTACAGGTCACAATTTGTCGATTAATTTTTAAAAACAAGAAGATGAGGAAAGATATGAATTAAATAAGGAAATATTCAACCATGAACTAACGGCGTGAACTTAAAAAAAAAGTCTCGGTTTTAAGCATAACTGTTCAAACCTGACGTTCAAAATTCCCACTCATACATCCTGGGCTGTCCCAGTCCCATGTCATACTCTCTATTGCGCCTGTTGTGCTTTATCGTCGGTTTCATGGTCGCAGTTTCGACAGGTACGGCCTTAGCTTTGTCCTCCGCTTTGGCCAGCATCACCTTGAAGTAGCCCATGATGCACTTGCGAATCTGCGTCAGAAAGCAAGCCTCAACAAATACCCGAATCGATCCATTCTTGCGCTGCTCTTCCGGAATGTGGAACTCGATAGCATCGTTTGCCTTGAACATGTCCACCCGGGTGGTGAAAGCAAGCGGTTTGTTTAGCTCCCATCGGGACTTACTGATTGCAATCTCGTTGTTGAGCTCTTCTTCGTTGGAAATCTGCAACCGCGCACGTTTGAAAATAACTTGACGCTCGCATGTCAGATCAAAGGTTCGTACGTCTTCCTTTTGATGTTGTTTGGAACGCTTGATGCGCGTTCGGCATCTTTCAAAGGAGTAACCGTACACAGATAAATCTTCTGTAGGATGTCTTCGATAAAGTCCAACATACAGTCAGCCCACATGTCCTTGATCTGGCGTTCGGTGATGATGGCATCCTTGTCGGTTTTCCTAGCCAGAAGAATTTGTCGTACGATGAATAACTCGTACTCTACCGGCAGTAAGCGACAAATCCTCCAATGTGAGGCTACATCGACTGTTTTCGGGACGGTTCCATTCTTGGAAGCTTGAGGCGGTGTCTTGGTGAGCTTCTGGTACTTTTTGGTTTTGGTAAACAAGTTATCCAGCACCTTGGAGAACGGTTCTGCAGTGGTTGCGCAGCAGACCTCATAAGCCGTCTTGAAACTAAGCTTAAACTGCTCAAAGTGGGCCGCCGAATTGCAGACTCCTCCGATGTTCAGATTCAACTCAAACGCATCCTGGATGCACATCATAGCGCCAAAATTGAACTCCGTGTAGTTCTGGTGCTGCACCGCTCGATAATACGGCTGCAACTCTCTCACTTTGCCCTGTTTTGTCTCTTCTATTGTGCACAAGCGGCCAACGTAGGGCGAAATGAGATTGCTCTCATATTCAAAATTAGCGTAATACTTGAAAAAGTTCGTTATCAGCGACCGAATGGATTCCTTGTTCATGGAAATGAATTTGATGTCCCGCGGATAACCCAGATTCCAAGGACCGAAGTTAACGCGTGGGATCCCTTTTTGGAGATCCTGAACGGCCGGCAGCAACGGTAGTTTCTTTGTTTGCAAGTAGAAAATCAACATCATTATGATGCAGTAGGTGTTCATCTGGCGATGGTTCGTTAAAAGATGAGCACATTTTGCCCAAAATTTAATTATGACAGCCAATTTATGAATTCTTGGGTCGAATCTAAAATGAAATCCAAATATTAGCGAAATTTCAAAACGCTTCATATGCCACAGTATCTCACCTTGTAACCGCATAGATAAACTTGCTATTGTAACATCCCCGAGCATTGGAGAAGTTAATATCGCAAGTTAGATTGGTTGGACCGTGGATAGCCCGCAGCAGTGGCACCTTTGCGCCCAAAATCTTCACCAACCCGTGGAAAGTCCTGTCCCGCATCATCCGACCGTGGATGACATGAATGAGCTTCGTCTGCTCCTGTTTGTTCTCACTATTCTTCTCATAGTGAATGTAGAAATCCAAATCCGAATCACGGAACGCTAATCCGGACTTGATGGATCCAAAGTCATAAATCTGGTATTGATTGTTCGGAAAACCAAGCACCCGATCTAAATCCATCTTGACCTTATTCAAAGCCATCTCAATATCCGCTTGGCTTGGTTGAAGGGTGGAAATAAGCGTCTTCATCGTTTCGGATTCATTACCCGTTTGAAGGCCTTGCAGCGCATTCAATACCGGATCCAGTAAGAACTTGATCTTTTCAGCATCCATCCTTCTTCAGTTGGCCCATTCCGCTTATTCGCATTTTGTCGCTTGGTAGAAAGCTTTCGTTTCCTCCCCGAGCTTTGGGCTGTTGGCCGTCAGCCTGACCACCAGGTTGTTGTTGGGGCTGCTGCTGCTTTTGCTGGTTTGAAGGTCCCGGTTGTTCTTGATCATCGGCCATCGCACTGAAAGTGGAACACATAAACCATGTCGATCGAGATATTTGCTTCTACCATCTTGACTTTACCTGCCAAATTTGTCACTCTCGTATTTCACCAGGAAGAAAATTACAATTCACAAATGGTGGGTACAATTTTCCCCAACTATTGACTGAAAAACAACAGATCAAAGGCTGCGGAGAAAAGTGCGCTTTAATCAAAATGAATGGCAAATGAAGACACGACACAAATAGCCACCCGTCGTAAAGTTTTCGCTTTGTCCGTCTCGTTTTGACGCTGCAGAAACTCACAAAAAACGCGTGCACCAATACATGTGCAGTTGACGAAGGAACAGAAGTTGTCAACGCAGGGCAGGGATGCCAGATATTTTTTTCAAATGTCTGTGATAAAAATTTGAAATGTCTGGGAATGCCTATAAAAGTCTGTAATTTGTTTTTTACGAAATAAGACTTCTTTCAACAAAAAGACGAAAGCGAGTTATGTCATTTTCTCTATATTGTGATTATGTAAACATTTCTGCATCTATTTCTTGGATTATATGCAACTTTACACTATTGTTTCATATTTTTAAAGTGACACTGAAGCATAGATGACACAATTTTCTATAGTTCACCCCCCCCTGTAAAGCTCATTGTTCCAGTTTTGTATTTGAAAATCAAAATTTAGTTTTCATTTGATAAATTCAACAGACTTTTGTTTGGTTCAACAATAACCATTGAATTACAATGTATAACAGAGTCAATCTTCCGTTACATAAATTATTAGTAAAAAAAACTACAATGACACATTAAACGGATTTTTTTAAAAGATTAAGTCGAGGGGCTGTCATTTTCGATTAATACATTTGTGTTTTATTTGTATGGGAGTCACCCCGCAGGAAAGTGAGGGGTCTCTTACAATCATAAAAACCTTCCCCACCCCAAAAACCCCTCGATAAAATTTCACGCTGATCGGTTCAGTAGTTTTCGAGTTTATTTTTACATATATAGATTCGGTTCATTTTTATATCGATTTATGCCTAGATTCTCTGAACTTTGGAACTTTTCTCGAATACTTCGTGGATATATTAATAAACTTCTTACATTTTTTTTTATTCTTCCCAGCTAAATTTCAGGGAAGATTTTTACTGATCAAATCTTTCAAACGAGTTGAGATGGAAAATAAGGAAATGTAACTCCTGCATTAGTGTGTGTCCTCATAGCATGATGCGAACGATTAGACAGATGGTGTGTACCATATTTTTATATGCTATCATGAGTGATGAATATAATTATGGTCATTTGAATTATTTTTGTATAGACTGCTTCTTCGGTTAGTCAGTGATTATCTCTTGAATTTCAGAGAAGCTCTTTCCTGGTCTTCTGCAATGCTCTTTGTTAAAATTCTGGAAAGTTTCCTCCTGAACTTCAGGC
The DNA here is from genome assembly GCA_034211315.2 of Aedes japonicus. Classification (NCBI taxonomy): domain Eukaryota; kingdom Metazoa; phylum Arthropoda; class Insecta; order Diptera; family Culicidae; genus Aedes; species Aedes japonicus. Next base: position 11,855 of record JASCZW010019583.1, read on the forward strand.
AAATTTCCTCAGGACCTTTGGGAAACTTTGGGAAAGTACTCTCCAGAATTTCTTGGAAAATATTCCTAAAGTTGTTAGAAGTTTCTTCCTGAACTTCTGAGAATTTATTGACTGAATAACGAGAAAGTTCATCCTATACTTCTGGTAAGTTTCTTCCTGACTTTATCAAAAGTATCTACCTGAACATCTGGGATTTTCTGAACTTCGAAAAATTCTCATTCTGAAATGCTGGAATGTTCAATTCGGAATTTTAAGGAAGCTCTCTAGCACTACTGGGTAGTTCCAACCAAGCTTTTGGTGTCTTCGGAACTTCTGAGAGTATGAGTCCTCTTCTGAATTTCTGAGGAGTTCTTTAATGATTTAAAAAAATCCATCTAGATCCTACAAGTAGTGCCCTCTATGGTAAGTTTCTTCCTGAAATTCGAGGAAGTTTTTTCCTGAGTTTATTCTATCCAAACCCCTGGTTGGTCCCATCCCGACCTGTGGGGAAAGTTTTATTGAAACTTTGAGAAAGCCGTCTCCAAAATTTTTAAGAAAATTCCCTTAAATTTGTTCTCGAAGTTTCTTCCTGGACTTCTGAAAAGTCTTCTTCTGAACTTTTGAGAAGTTTTACCCAGAACTTTGGGGAAGTTTGTTCCGGAAATATTGGGAAATTCGTGCACAAATTAGGAGGAAGCATCCCCAATGCTCCTGGAAAGTTTCATTCTGTTCTCTATTAATAATTTGGAGAAATCCGTTTCCTGAAATTTTGAAATGTTCACCTCTTAGCTTTGAAAAAGCGGCCTAGCACTTCTTGGAAGTTCCAACTAACCTTTTAAGAAGTTTCTTCCCGAACTTCTGGGAAGTACTCTCCTCAACTTCTATTACGCATCATCCGGAGGAACTTTTTTCCTGATTTTCTGAGAAATTATAGGTAGTGCCCTTCCTGGTTAGTTCCCATCTGAAATTTGGGGAAGTTTTTTTCTGAATTTCTGGGAAGTTCAATCTTGAATTTCTGGGAAGAACTCAAAACCTCTGAAAAGTTCCAACTTCAAAAGTCTCACCTATACTTCTTCGTGAAGCTCTAAGTCCTCTCCTGTTTCTTGGGGAAGTTCTGTCCTGAAATTCTGGTAAGTTTGATCTTGAACTTCGGTAATGTTCGGTCCTGAATTTTTGAAGGTTCTTCTTGCTTGAACTGCTTGCTCCCAATACTTCTGAGAAGTTTCTACCTGAACATCGGAGAAGTTTTTTTTCGAGCAAGTCTCTTCCTTCACTTCTAGAAATTATCTTCCCGAAGCTCTGGGAAGTCTTAAACTTTCCAGGATATGCCCTAAATTCTGGCTCGTTTTTTTCTGTACTTCCAAGAATCTAGAACTGATTCATGGATATACTTACAAATCCCTAGTGCAAATGCACTAAAATGCGTATAGTAGTGCTTTGGAAAAAAAATCAGAGTTTTAAGATTTATTTCCATAGCTCATAACTTTTACTGTTGTTCTGTCCCCGAGTGGCAACCGACTGGGCTTTATAGCAAATGTAGGATCACAAAGGTAGTCGTATTCAAACGATAAAATAAAATTTACTATTTGTTATATCAATTAGAGTATATAATTTTGGATATACATCTTCCAGTTCCTACCCTAGTACGTTTAAAATCCGAACTTCTGAGAGTACCTTTATTTGAAATTTAAAAATATTT
>JASCZW010019584.1:0-13535 GCA_034211315.2 Aedes japonicus
TAAGGACAAATTCAGCCACTCGTTGCAGCTTTACCCATTCAGTCGGGAGCAGTTCTAAGTCCAATATTCGACATTGATCCGAATACTCATGAAGATCAACAGGAACATTCCATGGTAGATTCCGAAGCGCAAAGCGTATGAAAAATTTCTGTACACGTTCTATACGAATACGATCAATACGGGTAGTATGGTATGGAGTCCAGATAGAAGCAGCTATTTTAGGATGCTCCGTACTAGTGCTCAAAACAGATCTTAAAGATACACCGCTGCTCCATGTATTTTTCCTAGCTTTTAACTCTCTCTCGGAAACTCACATTATTATTTCAAATTGATAAATCTCGACTGTTAGTGAGTGAACATTGAATTGAACTCCATCAGATTGCCTGCAGCAAGGCAACCATACAATTTAATGTGATTAAATTTTCAATATCTAGTTAGTTTCTAGAGTTACATTGACTTGAAATGTTGAGGTAATGGCTGCCGTCGAGAATGGGGGACTCTCAAAATCATCCGAGAGATTAAGTAAAATCCGTCCAATAACCAAACCGAGAAAATGTTAGAGAAGCTGAGCCTACCGATTTCGGATTGCGTTAATCGTCAACACATCGCTGAGCTTAGGGTTGAAAAGCCATTTCGCCCAGAAGCGACCGATCATCAGCCGGATTAACAAGGACAAACGGCTCCAATCTGCCAAAACCCACACAACCATGCCCCTGGAGTTCTTGAAAAACGTGTTCTGTGGTCGGGCGACTCCAAGTTTGAGCTGTTCAACAAGAAACGGCAGCAAAGAATAACCAACTAACCATAAAACACGGTCTTGGGGCTCTTTTCCGTGGTTTGGAGTGGGTAATCTGGCCGATATGGCCCAGTTTTAACCCATATAGTTGAATTATTCATCCGAAGAATATAAGAGGCATTGGGGTAAAAATCAACTAAATTCTTGGTTCACAGAGCTGTTCGGTATATCAAACAACCTCTATTCCGGTTCTCCAGGAAATTTCTACATATTGACTAGAACCCAATTTTGTTGATCTGGAGTGACTCCAAACAAAGATATCTATAAACAATTCAATAATATAAGGGGAAGTGGGGTAAAATTAACCATATCTTTGTCTCACAGAGCAGTGTGGTAGATAAAATAACCTCTTTTCGATTTTCCAAAAAAAATACATAGGACTAGCTTTGTTTGCGTTGATCTTGAGCATCTCTTGAGCAAAGATATTCTACTTATAGTTCAAGAATACAAGGGAAGGGGGGGTAAAACCAGCCATATCTTCGTTCACAGAGCCGTGCGGTGATTGAAACAACCTCTTATTCGGTTCTCCAAGGAAGCTTCACATTGGACTAGTTCTATTTTGTTGATCTTGAGCTGAACATGAGCAAAGATATCTATAAATTTTTCATCAATATAAGGGGAAGTGGGGTGAATTCTGCCATACCTTTGTTCAAAAAGCCGTGCGGTATATGAAATAACTTCTAAAGCTTGCTTCAGATGGAATTGGAACAAAATCAATTGCCTGTATTTCAGTTATTAATTATTGAATTCAAGATCTTTTTTCATTCAAATGTGGCGTTTTCTTCATACTTTTAAGAAAAATTACGGATAAAATTATTCGTCACGGTTTCAAAGGAATTTTCGAATTTTTCCTGTAACACGGCTCATTAGGCGGCGCACACCTTCTGCGTCCATCGTTTTAGCTATCTTATTCCACCAGGTCTTCATCTGATTGATGTCTTTGACAACCTTTCCCTTTGCCTTGAGTCTCCTCTTCATGATTGCCCAGTATTTTCAATAGGGTGGAACTGGGGCAGTTGGGTGGGTTAAGGTTTTTCGGAACAACCTGGACCCCTTTTTCTGCATACCATTCTTGAGCGACTTTGCTGTAATGACAGCTTGCCAAATCTGGCCAAAATATTACGGGATGGTCGTGGGATCGAATGAACGGCAAAATTCGTTTTTGGAGACACTCTTTTCGGTATAGTTCCGACGTCATTGTCTTATTTGTAACGAAAACTTTCATTTTTTTGCCACAGCTGCAAATGCCCTGCCAAATCATGAATTTTCGTGCAAATTTGTCGGCAAAACCAATTTAAATTTGGCTGGAACATCCCCCCGAGCCGATGCCAAGTAAAATTTTTGACCTGGGATTTGCCCGAAGTCAGCCTTGACATAGGTTTCATCGTCCATCAGAAGACACCCGTCGAACTTGGTCAGCACCTGGTCGTATAGCTTCCGAGCACGGATTTTGGCCACACTATTCTGTTTTATGGTCCGATTTGGCTGTTTGCTAGCTCGATACGACTTGATTCCTTCCCGGAGTCGAGTTCTCCTCACGGTACTATGGGCAGCACCGAATTTTCTGACCAAATCACGGTCCGACAGATTGGAATTCCTCTTAATCGTCTTCAAAATCTTACCACGCAGTTTCCGGTCGACAGTTCCACTCCGACGATTGGCTTGAGGCTTCCGAATCGTCGTCAATATTTCCTTATACCGTTTGATAACGCGCCATACGGTATTTCTGGTCAATTTCAGCTGTTTAGCTAGCCTAGATGCAGACCAAATGGACGATGGATTTTCCAAATAGCTGTGCACAACTTTTTCCCTTCTTTCGGCTTCCATGTTGATTGTTTACAAAGTACAGTCGATTTGCGGAATGTCAAGCGCCACAATATGAGCAAAAGTTTGTTCCAATTTAAATGAAGCAAATGATACACACTGCCGAAATTTCATGTAAATTTCTGTCTCCTGAGACCGACACATTCAAGCGTCCTTTAGCACATAAGAATGAGTTGAAAGAAATGAGAAATAAATCTAATCACAACATCTTCGTCGAATTGCGCATATGTCAGTTGATGAATCTCTCTTTACGTTCCCCGACTTTTTACAAACATGAATTACGTCTCGCGTAAAACTCACAGTTTCTTAGTGTGTAGGATTAACTTTGTTTGGTTGATCTTGAGCCACCTGAGCAAAGATGTTCATAATTTATTCAAGAATACAAGGGGAAGTAGGTTAAAATCAGCCATATCTTCGTTCAAAAGCCGTGAGGTTGTTGAAACAGCTTCTATTCGATTGTACAGAAAATTTTTCATGGGACGATCACTATTTTGTTGATCTTGAGCCTCTCAGTGCAAAGATGTTCATTTATTATTCAAGAATATATGGGGAAGTGGGGTAAAATAGACTCTATAACTCCACAGCCATATCCGTGCGGTGATTGAAACCAGTTTCATTCGATTTCCAAGACAATTTCCAAGCGGAAATGGCCTTGTTTGCAAGCTACGCTTAAAAGTTACAAAAGTTACAGATTTTTTCCTTAGTTTTCATCAATTGAATTATTAAAGCGATGGTTTTAAAATATAAATGTGTAAACTGTTATTTACTTTTACCATTAATTCCGAAGATGGTCGATCTACGATACCATATTTGTTTTTTTAGAGAAGAAGTGGGATGTGGGATACACCCTAAGCATAGTTAATTGCACGCTATAAGAAACCCCTCAGTCATCTGTCATTTGACGTTAATCGCCCCAATAGAGTACGACATTTGCCAACACTGCATCTCTCTCCTAGTGGCTATCGAAAAGGTAAGACGTGGTTTCTGTCATTTCCCGTTGACGCGGGACTGTTCATGCAGTGGTCCACGGGAGATTCTTCACAACGTCCAATAGTTATTACTGGCAGAAGAATATGATTGCTATGACATAAATAAGAACTCAATCCCTAGCAAACACTGGAGGACATCTAAAGCCACCCTTCCGGAGTTTGTTGCACGAAGAGAAGCAGCAAATTATTACAATAAGACGAAACATCTAAATTCCGCTGACTAACCGAATGCCAAAACGCAAAATTGTCGCCTTCTTCCCCACTCACCAACTCCCACCCCCACCAAAACCCAACAACTCAACAGCGGTTTAATGCTCTTACGTTTGATTTACTCCGCAATGGGATTTATTTCTTTATCGACAGCGAAACACTCGCAACCGAGCAAACCGAGCGTCTCTCCGGGGCAAAAGAAATAGAAAATTTCCCTCCGAGCCCAGCCCTCCTTTCAACCGACTTTGACACCGCAGTCAACCCCCACTTTCAGCAGGAATACGAAAAAAAGTCCTTCGAAAATCCTTACGAAATCAAATTGTTATCGTGTGAATTGGCAGGGGATGTAAACTGCGCCCCCCTCCTCTCCCATGACATCGATACCGGTGACTCCCCATCGTTTTTTTTTATTTTTGCCTCGGATCTAATCTTTGCGCTGGTGAAGGACAAATTCCCGACAATTGATTGCTTTATTGGATCGGCGCGGGTATTATGGCTGTTTAATGAAGTGTGCGCAAATTGGAGAATGGGATTGGCACTTGGCAAGCGGAAGCAATAAATTCTTCACTCCAACAATTGACCCAGATCGACCGCATTTCTTCTACACAGTGGCCACCAGTTCTAGATAATAGTATGCGCCATAAAACGAAAGCTCAACCATGTCGGTGGGATCTTTCTCATTAGGAAATATCATCATCAACTATAATGAGGCGGGCAGATGATGGAAATGTTCATCCGCCCGCGCCCAGCGGCCAGTCAGCCCGAGTGAGTCGGTTCCATTTGTCATTATATTCCCGCGACGACCAAGACGACGACGACGACGCAGTTGGCGAATGTAGTTCAACAGGTCGACTTCCACAAGACCACGGGCGATGGGACAGCGGAAATTGTCCAGCCGAGTTGCCGTTTAATGATCACTTCTGTCTTGAGGGCCGTCCGGCGTGTTTTCGGATTTATTTGAATGTTGTTTCTTCCTATGGCTGCGTCAGAATAACAACCTATAATTAGCCCGTAATTGACTCATTGTTTTTCGTTTTAACGGACATGAGGCGGCTTGCTTCGGTGGACATTTGGTCGTTTTCGTCATAAGCGCCATGCCAGCGATGATGTTTCATGGGAATTAATTAGACCGAGAGATGCTGAAAAACGGGAGGGTTGGGTGGGTGTCGAAAATTTCTGTGAAAAACAATTTTCCAACCATCGTCGTCTTGGCCGGCGTCGCCACGGTTTGAAAGGACACATCAAAAGGCGTGGATGTTTTCGCTTTGTTTGGTTGGCCTCATGAATGATAGATCAAAAGCCGATTCGGTGTGATGCTGTGATTGTTGTTGAATCGCGAGAAAATTTTAATTTTCTACCACGTCGAACACGCTTCGGAGGAGATGTTTTTCGGCGAATAGGGATTCTTTTGAGGATTATTTTGAATGGGCTTCAATGAGGCTTGGTACTTCCATTATCAACGCCAGGGTATTGAAAATATTACTCCATGCAAACGCAAACCATTTGGAATTTATAGAGGATAATAGAGTGTTTACGATTCAGTCGTCTTATATATAACTATTTTCTTTTAATCGTGCATTTAAAAAAAAACCACAAGGGACAGCCCAATGGGACCTCACGCAAAATTGTCGTAGGACTACATAGCAATGTGTAATGATCGCTTCATTTTCATTGATTATTTCAAAAGAGCTTGTATTAGAAAAGAAGTGATATTGATCAACTGAAACAAGTGATTATCTGTCAAAGTCCGGAAATGTCGAAAACATTACGGCTTTTTTTTCATGTCGGGTATCTTCATCACTGCGAACAATTTTTAGATTATAGCCAGCCCTACCAATCCAACTCTAAAGCGTGTGGCTTAAGCGCCACTCCATAAAGGAGACCACACACCAATTCTTATTGGCCCGGTTAAGACTCTCCTCAGGGCGAGTCCATTAGTTTTCTAAAAGCTTTATGGATCGAAACAGCCGACCGGTACTCTAAACGACCCAATACGGGACAACCCTATCACCTTCATGCAATCATAAACACGATAGTCACTCAGAGAATCCGAAACGAGAGTACGCTATACCTAAAGCCTCTACACAACAGAGAGTATCCTCATTGGTAGTCCCTCCATCTGCCATTAGACGTCACCCCGAGCTGGAAGTACGCTCTTCCACTCAACATAAACACTCATAGAGAGGACGGGACAAGAGAAACTGATACGCAGAACGCGAGATGATGTCAAACATTTGAATCAATGAACCCTATTAATATTTTGGTACCAGTAACATTTATTATGCAAACTAGACGGATTTCGACAAAACTACTAGAGGAAAGGCTTGTAAGATGGAACAGCGCCACTTTTGACATTCATAGCGACAACACGATCGCGCTAACAAGCGTTAACCTAATTTTTTTACTATTCTTCAATTTTCATTTGCTTTTGGAGTGAATACACTCATTCGATCTAGCTCTTCCAGGTTTCATTGTTCGAAAGTGGTGGAATAATTAATATAGCAATTATTTCTTGTACTTAATAAATGGAAATTTTTCATCGATATCGAAAGGTTAACATTTGTGTTGGCTAGCATTTTTGGTGTATTTTCATGATTCAAAGGCATTTCCAAACAAATCGTAAGGTGAAACAATTTTTTGATGTTTTGTGTTAATGGCGCACAGAGGGGCAGATCCCATAAAAGTACGGACAAAACCTCAAAAAATAAAAAATTCAAGATTCGGTTTAAACAATCGACCAATCGAAAGTACATACCTGGCCTACTACAAATATGAAAGAAATACTGGAGAGGAGGCTATTTTCATTATGTAGTGAATAGGGGCAGTTGGAATTTAAAATGTCTTAAAAATGTTACTTCAAACAATATCGAAGGAATTAAAGCTCCATAAAATATTTAGACGATCTTTTAAATGTTAAACGCTCTAGGAATAGATAATATATGTAATTACTACTATAATTTATCAAGGTTGACTCCAAATTATGAAAGTAGGCTTTGTTGCGAAGCCAAACAAAGTAACATTAAAAATCTCTGAATTTTCCTATTTTGGGACAAATGGGAAAGTGTAAGTATCGTGTAATTATGCGATATCTCTCTCTCTTTTTCAGTCTATTTCTCTATCCTTCCTTCTCTTCTATTGTTTACCTCTGTTTTCACTCTATTTCTCCCTTTTTAGCAAAACAGTTGGATTTCCTACTGCATAATGGGTGGTGCTGACCTCCCACTGAAATTTCTCATCTATCCTACAATCCAATCACGCTGATTTAGTTTATGTATAACCATGTCATTGTAGATGACAACTTTACAATGACTTTAGTCAACTTCTCGAAGAACGTTCATATCTCATTCAAGAATCATGGACATTTTAGTTCTTGCTTTATTGTCCGTGTGTGTGACACAATTTGTTGTAAATGTGTATGTTACAATGTTCGTTTCATATGGCATACAAAAAAGGTAGCGTTAGCGTACGGGTATGTGTGTAAGTTCATTCAGGCGCATGATTTTCATCAATCAGTTTGATGCGGCTGCTCAAAGAGTAAGTGACTCACAGCAAAATGTTTCGCGCATCAAGAAAACATATTTTTTCAATGCTGCAGGAGTTAAAAAGCAAGCCGTTCAACACGCAATTCCAGTACGTCTTGGCGAATGTTTTGAATAAAATTAATGTGAGTGATGAAGAAAATTAATTAAAAGTGAAAAAGAAGCTTAACGTTTTATGTTTCAATATCAACAAAAAATGGACGGAATGTAGGCATACGACGAAGACATTTTTTGATCGTAATCGAAAATGGTTAGAGAAAGAGGTTGAAATTGTCAATCCTTTAATGAAAAGACCAAGTCGAGCAGGTAAACTATGATGCCAACATTCAGCGTTATAAAAATTAAAAACAGATTTTTTTTAAACATATTAGTAAAATAATATTGCATAATTTAATTTACCAGGCGGTCGCCCCACATTGGATTTTGCAGCTATTAGTATTCGCTCGAAGAGGAGAAAAGTAGAAAATTTGCGGAAGGCTGTTCCAACTCCAGAGCTTACTCTTGCTGCAGAAATGAATCTTCGCGTCCAAGGTAAGAAAGTTGAGGCAGAACTAGTGAAAGAAATTTTACATACTACCCCTACTCGAGCTTCTCGGATTTCTAAAGCATGGGGAAGCTCCAATAAAGCGTTCGACATACAGTCATTCACTCCAACAGAAGCCCTAGCATTAATGCTAGACACTGACATTTCTAGACAGGGCTACCAGATTTTGAGGACGCAGTCCAAGAATAAGGGTGCTGATATTTATCCTTCCTAAAAAAAATTCAAGATGAGAAAAAGTTGTGCAACCCTTCTTCCAGCGCTATCGAAGTTAGTGAAAGAAAGGCAGAAGTAAAGCTTCAGGCTTTACTAGATCATACTACACAACGTATTTCCAAAATTATTGAGGACGTTTCGGAAAAAAAACTGATGGAAATATTGTTAAATTTTGTACTCTGCTGTCAAAATGGGGACTAGATGGGAGTGGATCACAATCTACGTACAAACAGGTCAAGCATGGACATGATTATGATGATTCTCATTTGTTAATGACGTGCTTTGTACCTCTGCAATTATTTTGTGGAGATGGTGAATCGAAAGAAATTTTGTTTCATAATCCGACGCCTTCTTTGACCCGTTATTGTCGACCAATAAAACTTGAATTTGTGAAAGAAACATACGAGATAATAAGGAAAGAAGAATTTCATGTTTCTGACCAAATTTCTAAGCTCATGCCAACAATTATCCACACGACTGTTGGAGAAATCAAAGTACATCATAAACTAACATTATCAATGGTTGACGGGAAGGTAATTAATAGCTTGACAGGTACAAAATCAGCACAAAAGTGTAATGTGTGCTCTGCTGGCCCGGCTGAGATGAATAAAATTGATAAAGTTATGCAAAGGAAGATTGATGTAAAGGCATTGGAACTGGGTTTATCAACATTGCATGCATACTTACGCATCATGCATTGGTTACTTCAAGTCAGCTACAAACTGGACACTGAACGATATTATAAGACCAGCGAGAATAAACTTCAAATTGAAAAGCGAAAAGCTGATATTCAGAATCAGTTCAAGAAAGAATGTGACCATTGAGACAGCTCGACTATACGTCAACCTGTACGAATGGTATCCAATGCCGGCCAGCGTGCATAAAGTTTTAATACACGGATCAGAAGCGATCCAAGTCGCTTTCTTACCAATCGGAATGCTGAGTGAGGAAGCGCAGAAGGCACGCAACAAAGATTGAGAGATTCGCCCTAATGAAAAAAAAAACCCTAGAACTGATACCATGAAAGATGTGTTCAATATGATGATGATAACTTCGGACCCATTCATTAGTACCATTCGTACCAGTCCTCGAAAACGGAAGCAAAAGATGAAGAAAGCTGTACGATATTTATTTGACGGGACACCGGATGAAGAAGATGAAACGGATGAAGAGTGATGGACAGTCCAAACAAGATGAATGAAGCAACAGATGATGAAAAGGAATCGCTTGAGATAAAGGAGCTTTGGATGATGAAGAGTATATAAACAAGAATGGAGGTAACACCAGATGAAGAATCTGAAAAAAGAAGAGGAACTTTTAATGTAGAAGAGGATGATCGAGATAAACATTAATTGAATACAAATAAAAATCAAATAATTGCATTGTTTGGTATAACAGTATAACAGTTTTTAGACAGTGTGACAGAAGTTATCTAGATAAAAAAAAACAAGTGATGATAAATAATATATTCCATCCACAGATTTCCCATCGATAGAAGGCTTCTATAGTAAAATAAAACTTATCTAGATCAAAATTTAGTGATCTAGATAAGTTTTAATGATATTAAAAGCTAGCTTATATCTAGCTGGCAAACTTCATCAAACATTTAGCTTTAATGGCGTGCTTCTCTCTAAAAACAATGCTTATCTAGATAAATTATAGTGATCTAGATCAAAACTAATGATAACAAACGGTAGATAATACAAATTTGACCAACTTTTCCCAAAACATCAAATCGTTATCTCTTGAATGAAAGAAGTTATGAGGTTTTGTCCGTACTTTGACAGGATCTGCCCCAGTGTGTGGCGTAATGTTTGTAAGATGGAACACTGTTGAGCTTGTACGATTGAACACATTTGTTCTCGTTTTAAAACAAATGAACGACATTTTTTATGTTCAAAAATGCCATGGAATCAATGATAAGTTGAAATATAACAATACATTTTTTGAAATTGCAATTTTCGATGAATTTCGAAAATAGGCCATAACTTTTTTTTTATGACTATAAATAATCAGTTCCTTCAGCAAAGTTGAAGCCTATTAGTTCTTCTTTCGAAAAACGTCTTTGAATCCGCGAAAAAATAAAAATAATACATGTTACGAGCGAAAACCGGATCGTGTTCCATCTTACAAGCCTTTCCCATACATATTTATTCTCTCATTTTATTAATGTGTTCTTACTGTCTCCTACGTGCGTGCGTCTTCTCTCTCCCTAACTGTCTACCATGTACTCATGTGCTCTATTCTGTTTTCTACGTCACGAAATCTCAGCGACTTAGCTCCCAACCGGCCTGCGCTCCCGGTGACAACGTTTACTTAGGATCGCATTTATGCGCGCATTTTAGGCGGTTTGTATTTTCGCTCACGAGTCCGGATAGTGAATCGGACCTCGGAAGTTTAGCGCATGGCTCTTCAGTTGAATAACTGGCAAAAAAAAACTACTCCGTGGCGCCCTCGCCGGACGCCACACTCCAATTAAAATAAGGTTGACTCACCAGATTCTGTAGGGAGGGTCGATCACCTACTTGCTGCGTCTATAGGCGCTGTCGATGACCTATCAACTGGGTTAACGCACTGGCGCCTTTAGCTTGGTCAATGGCGATGCACAATGGCCTTTGTCACGCCGGTTCGATGGCGGTTACTCGGTCTAGCCGGGCAGTTGACGGGCCGGCGCGTGGACGCTATCCACGTGGAGAATCCCCGATTCTCCTCGGACAGACGTGGTGACGTATCTGTCCGCTTCCGGCCGGTTGGTGGATGCCGGGAATCTTCCGTCCGTTGGGGGAGAAGGTTAACCGCGCTTGGGTGCGGAATTATTGCTGCGAATTATCGAAAGCAAACGAACTGGGGTTGGAAGCCTAACTACTATATCGCACACAATTTAATCGACGCACACTTAATCGAATATCTAGTTTAACGTAACCAAAAACGACTACGAACAAACGCGAACACTTCCAGATCGGTATAAGGTCACGAACGAAAAAATGGGACCGTGAATCCTCAGAATAAGGTAGTTTCAGACTCGAATAAACCGGAAACTTAACATTCCCCGAATCCCTTCGTGTACTATCGTGAATCTAACAACACGATAGGTATATTGGATCGTGTATTGCTGCGACTGTCCCTTTCCCACCTTAACCATAAAATTAAGTAGTCTGAGAAGACGGGCGGCAAAAATGCTGACGCTTTCGCATAGCCTATACTGAGGAACTAAATTACGGCTTATAAATTATGTACAAAATCTACAACATTACAGATCGTTACAAGATCTATTGTGAAATATCTCCCTTTTTTGCTCCAGGTATTGACAGCATGACGCATCTCTTTTTTTTTTTTTTTTTTGCTAGAAGTGATTGCCAATGTTTGACTTAAAGCAATGTTCCAAGGGGGTATAACACACCGAATAAAGTGCACTACCGTATTTGTTCTCCAGATCTCAGAGGGTTTAGATCAAGGGTTCAGTTCAGGAAGAGATCAAGTAATTTGTGAGTCATAGATGTGATTGAAGTGATGAACCGCTTTGATTGTCTAGCTATGAAAGTGTTGTTCCAGTTTACCTCCACTTTCAAGCATTCCCAGGCTTGCATCTCCATTCTAAAGCTTGTATTACACTGTTTGTCCAATAGCCAAATATTTGTCATAGGCAGAAAGGCATCTGACAAACATCTATGATATCTGTCAGCTGTCTATGCCAAATATTTGGCTATTGGACAAACAGTGTAATACAAGCTTAAGTGAAGAAGCAGATAAACCACAAAAGGGTTAAGGTCCTACGAAATAATGAGACGATCCAAGTCTTGGTAATTCATCGGCGCTTTCGAGTTTCATCAATTTCACAAAGGAACCCAGTACAAATTGATTTGATTACTACACGACAAATTTTGGAGTGATTGAAAATATTACCAAACATGCTTGGAATTATATGTTGCTAACTTTAAAGCATGCAGAGCTGCTTGACTGTTCAACATAATGCATATATTTGAATATCTATAGTTTTTGCGTAACCATATCGCAGAACATTCCAGAATTGCTTGAATTTCAGCTTGGAATACAGTTGGCCACTTACCCATTGAAATAGATATTTTAATCCCCAATTTTGAAACGTCTGTACATGAAAAACAAAGTAGCTCAGGATAGACCGATAGCACCGTCCACGTCGTCCGAGATACCATGGCATCGAGTAAATAACAAACTCGTTTCAGAAGTTATTAGTATTTAAGCAAGGGTATAACTTAAATTTCATCCGGTCTTCATTCCCAAGCAACACTTAACTGACATTATTGGGCAGCAACTTGATTGTGACTTAATTGAGTCACTACAAGTAACTTTAACTGATTTGCAATAAGTGTGTTGCTAGGGTTATGTTCTAGTTTAATTTCGAACATAAAGGATCAATTTTTGTATGAATAAAATATCGGTTTTCAACATAATTTGAAAGAAAGTTTGTGGATAGCTTATTCTCGATACACTCCTTAACGTGCCTTTTGACAAGCTCATAGGCAATCTGGCATCGTTGGACGTTGCAGCAGAGAACAAGCTGTGTCACATTGGAATCAAGATGATGCTTCGCACGAAGGTGAAGTATCATTTAGTAACCGCATTCCTGAAGGATTCCAAGGTGGAACTTTTCACGCACGATGTCCTTGGTAAAAAACCGTTCATCAGAGGCTTGCCAAACGTCGATCCCAAAAAAATCGAATAAGAAATCAAGGACTGTTACAAGCTGCCCCAACAACTTCTTTCGCATTACAAGAAGAGATGAAACATTGAAGACAACAACCCCGATTTGTTCTTTGCGAATGAATTGATGGCAATATTCATCAACATTACCGGTGCACTCCGTCAATGCCGCAGCAACCCGAGCAGATCCAGGTGCTAGGTAAGTTCATCATCCAGTATGGGGTCTAAAACGCTTACCATCGTCACCTGAAACACTTGCTCTGCCCGAGCGAAAAAGATTGAGCTTGCCGATTTCATCCTCAAGTACAGCATAGACGTTGGCCTGTTTACTGAAACCCACCTCAAGCCCGGTGATAGTTTTTGGAGTGATCACAAACTCCAGGGGGGGGCTTAGCGATCACCCGACGTCGGAATCAAAACGACCAGCGCCATCGAAATCAAAATGGTCGCCTGCTATTCGATCACGCTCAGCATGGTGCTGCATACAATGCATTTTCCGAGTGAACTAGCTTTCATCTCTCCGGCGGGAAACTCCTGCACGCTGGACTTTTCCTGTCATTCATCGGATTATCGAAGCCGGTGGTGCACAACGATCTCAGCTAAGACCACCTACCAGTGATGGCTGGTGTCGGTGTTAATGCAACGCCTGCTCCAAGATGCAATATTTTTAGACGCCTGTTTCGGAGGACCGGGATCCGAACAAAAAATATGAAATGGCCGATCTGAATATGCAGAATAGG
>JASCZW010019585.1:0-13543 GCA_034211315.2 Aedes japonicus
CAATTTTTGCCACACAATCTTTCAAACGTTGAGACTTGACAATCGAGTAGCGATAGAGAGCCAAATTTTCCATCATCGGTAGCCTGGAATCGATTGCGTGTGCAAGGAGTGCACTGTTATTAGTTTCATGAGCGAATTTGGCTCAACTCACTAACATTGTTGTGGTTACTGGGCCAGACCTTATAGAGACGTCATTGGCCCAGACCTTGTATAAACGTCATTGAGCTGTGATGCATGTCATGCTGCGTACCCAATGAGGTCTATACAGGTGGAGAAGAAGTGGTTAAGTTGTATTAGTGTAATGCAAAATACTGTCATTGTGTTCGTGAGATGATGCACTGTCTGTTTTTGTGAACATGCGTGACGTAGATCTCCAAAAAATAACAATTTACAACAGCAGCAAATCACAAGATAGAATGTTTATTTTCGGTAATTGGTATAGTTTTTAAAAGGTTTCGGCTGAAAAATGTTTTTTTGTGCACTAAAAGGGTGCGGAAAAAAACTTAACTTGCTTTGTTATCATTCGCTTGTTTTTGGAGTTCTATTTCACTACCCGAAATCATGGATTGTTTACACATTTTTCGTTACTAAACCCACAAACCCCTGCTCTTTTCCACCTGTATAGAACTCATTGCTGCGTACCGACTCTACTCAGCGGTGTAACCGGGACTCAATATAAATCCGGCAACGACTGCACAGTGGGTTCGGCAACAGTGTATGAACTATTGAAAAAAGGGAAGAAATTGCTTTCTAAGAACGTCATCTGTCGAATTTTACGGTGACGTTCTTAGGAAGCCTTATGCAACGCAGTTACGTAAACAAAAATAAAAACATAAACAAAATTTAATAATAAAACGTTTGCGTATAATCAAAGTCACTCATTTCTAAACGAACTGAAATTCTTTTTAATTGTTATTCATTTAGTCGCATTGCGTTCAGCTTATAATTTAAACTTACTCTTTCCTTGATCACTTTGAAAAAAAAAATGAAATGAAATATATAAATTTATTTGAAACTATCCCTAGTATATGCAAGAAAATTTCTTTCAATTTGACTATATGAAGCTTATTCTTTGTCGGATGTTTTCAAGTTTGTTTTATCAACAGGTTCTTAAGGTGGTGCTTTGACAGCTAGTAAACTCGTCGGTAACTTTGATTCCGATTACGCAAATAAAAATAATCATTCTAATGTTATACAGGATCTTATTAGTATTCTTTAGAGTCAATGTAAGGGGTGGAGGGGTGCGTGCATTTGGATATGGTAATGAAATTGAATTCAAGCAGCCTTAACGTCAAATAGACTACTGCAACAGTGAATGACCTATCTGCTAAAGGAACCGACGAAATTTCTCGCAACAGAAGCTTAAAAGTCATCAAAAGAAAAGCGATACTCTAAATATCATTTAACATTTCCCTACAAAATCCCTAGGGAGCTGTCAAAATTCATCATCACACATCACACACCCACACCCACATGAGCCCGAGCCGAGCATCTGCTGGAAGCTGCGTCATACGAAAACGATGATGGAAAAAGCGTGAGCATTACGTGATTGCGGGTCGTGACATGCCCTCCTTCCGTTGATGACCTCTCCGTCCGAGCTGATGCGTGCGCGCCCACGGTTTGTGGGCATGACACTTTAACGTTGGCAGCAGGGAAAATCCCGGAGAGTGAATCACCATTAGGACCGCAGTAGCAACCTCGCCGCCGCCGGAGTTGACGTGCCTTTTGATTTGATCTGCTTGGACGCGTTGCTAGCTGGAGGCACGTTTGTGATTTAAAGTAGGTCTCGTGGTCGCGAAAGGCCATCACACCCTCGCACATTGTGTCGCGGCACAACAAGGGAAGAAGCATTCCGACCAACCGGCAGCCCGCCGAGGTGTAGGAGGAGGAGGATGTCCGCCACGAGGAAAACGTGAAATTCGAGGAGCGGTCTCGCTTGACACACGTGGTATTTACTGTGAGAAAATCGGCTTCTTTCCGACGGGCAACGGATGACGACGCACCCATTCGACCTGGTGGCTTTCGAGCGATATGAATGATTTCTCATTTTTATGTCAGTCGTTTATTTGTTTTGCTCCGGTGAGCATTCGTTGAACTTTGAAGAAGCGTGCTTTCGATGAGTGCTGAACGCTCGTACGAGGGCGTGGAATTAACTTTGATTGCTGATCCAATTTGTGACGTTCTTGGAATTCGGTTCCCCGACGAGGAGAAGTTTTGTTTTGAAACGATCCACGTCCACCGAAGGAATTCGATATCTGCCATTGCCATAGTGTTTGATTTTCCTTTGAATCGCTTAACAGCTTTCGTCATTATTGGCACTTGGCAGACCTTCGAAATTGTTCAAAACCCCAACAGTGGAAAAGTGGAACCTTTCTGCGATCGGGTTTCGCATTGCCACTGGCATAAAAAAGCAAGTCGAACGGCGGTTGGTCGATTGGTCCTCCGACCGTAAGCCGGACTTAACGACGCACAACAAACGAAAAAATCGAAACGCTTTCATAAAAATGCACGCGTCGAGTGGACTGCGTCGCGTGAATACAAATGTAAATATTGATCAACTTGAAAGTTTGATTGATACCTGCGCTACCGGTGGGTGACACTATCAGTTCTGGTTGATCAACACCGCCGTCCCGGCCAACGACGATGGCGGCGAACTCGTTGTTACTCAAGTCAAGTACGTCGTCCGGCTGGGTTGGCGCACCGAATCTCGTTGTTAGAAGAACCGAGGAGTGAGAAGTTACAAAACAATCAGTGTCCGAACGGTGCGCTGGATTTCGCCTTTGACCACCGGTGACTTGATTGCAGGTGTTGTTGAGTACACTGGAGGTTTTTCATGATTCAATCCGATTGAGGGGCGTCCGGCATTCCTCGATTGTTTTAAGCCGACGAACGCTTTACACCGATACATGCGGCGATAACGGGCCGTTATTAATTGTGCAGAACGTGTCGGGCCAGGCTTGAAGGCTTGATTTAAGTATGGATATCGATTGCATTCAAAACGGATCGAGTGATGATCTGGAATTTTATGCAGGCATGCTGGATCACTTATGGTCATCGACTGCATTTTTTTCGTTATTTGCGCCAAACAACCGGCCGCAGCCCAAATCGAGCAAATCTTGATGGACAGAGGGCAATGTGTTCCCGAGGCAGTTCTCCTGCTGAGAAGTCCGATACGGATCGATCGCCCTTTCATAGCCACAAAGAATCACTTTTTTTATTATTGCGCTATCAACGATGCTGGTTAGGCCGATGCCTTTATCAGTGCTTGGTTACCGAACACACAGTGGCCAGCAGTCAGTCAGTCAGTGGTTCCCAGGTTGCCGCTTGGATCGGCTGGCAATATGTTTATATGGTCAGAATCCCATGCAGGTTTCGTTCACTTCTGGTTGGATGATGGTGGCTCCCAATTTGGATCGATGCTGGCCTTTGTGCGTATGGCAGGTAGCTGGCAGTGCTGTCATCGCTACCCACCCGGTCCGTGGATCGCGGTGGACCTGTTTTTCTTTTGCGTTTCGGAATACGATCCAAACGGTAGGCAGCCCTTGCATGTAGCGGTAGAACCAGTTTGTTCGATGTCCATTTTCGTCCGGGAACAACTTTTCATGGGAAAATCTGCGTTCGATTGCGTTTGGTCGCGGCGGCGATGATGATGATGATGATGATGATGATGGTAATGACGAAGAAGCTGACGGTGGTGTGATTTGTGATCTCGCGTTCTTGGAATGCCCTTGTCGCCCATGATAGGCAAGCAGGAAGATGATCGCTCAGTCCGGAAATAATTCGGTAATATGGTACAAGAAAATACCGTCAGTTGCATATCACCGTTAATATCGAATCACTTAAGTTAAGGTTGCATGTTGCATTGTGTTCCTAAAAACAATTCCAAGGCAGGCTGTTGTAATTTTCTCAAAAATTTAGATGACGTGATTGTGAGCCCATGCTACATGGAAACGCAAAAAATTGTGTTGGAATCACTATGAGAAATGCTACACGGTGTTCAATAAGTTCGGATACACTTTCAAAATTTGTTAAAAAAATGAAAACATGTTTTTTTATTTTTTGGATTTATGTTATTGAAAGCTATGTTTACAAGGAACGTTTACAACATTTCTCTTGGAATGACCCCCCCTTTGTACTCCTTAACGAGCTTCAAACGTTTCTCGAACGCGTCGCAGGCGGCACGCACGGACTGCATGGGCATTTCGTCCCAGATTTTGAGAATTACCGTCTTGAAATGATCCAAAGTGCTGACCTTGTATTCGTTCAGCTTCGCCATCATATAGGACCAAACAAAAAAGTCGATAGGATTCAAGTCCGGGGAGCTGGGAGGCCACAAAGTTTTGTCCAGAAAGTCGGTTAAATTGTCCCGACACCAGGCTTGAACCACATTTGCCGTATGGGCTGGTGCACCGTCCTGCTGGAACACGTAGTGCTCATCGCCGTAGAGGCTTCGGAGACTGGGGGCAACAACCTTTTCCAAAACCTCAGTTTTGTAGTACGCCGCGTTGATTTTGACGTTTTTTCAATAAACACCAAGGGTAGCTTACCACGTTTGCATACCGCCCCCCAAACCATCACCGACGCGGCACTCTGGAACCGAGGGATGTTTATATTGATTCAGGAATGCTGTCCCTCGATGGCGCCCACACCCGGTCATTTTGCACATTGTGCGGCTGCTGCAGCACGAACAGTTTCTCGTCCGAAAAACAAACTCCTGACCAGCGTGCCAGAGAGGATCCTCTTAGCTCGATCCAACCGCTTTTGCTGGTAGCCTCCGAAACGCCATGGACCTTACGTTTTTGTAAGGCCTGAAACCAAGGTCCTTGGTGAGTATGGTGTGAGCGGTTCCAATGGAAACGTTGAGATCTGCAGCCGTTTTCCGGATTGAGCGGTTCTTTTTGCGCCGAATTCGCTCCTCACGATCTTGATGACCCGTGGCGTCCTCGCTGAACGCGGCCGACCGGATCTCGCACGGTCATTGGTCGAGGACGTCTCCCGGTATCGCCTGATGGTCGTGTAGACAAAGTTCCGCTTGACCCCATGCGATTTCAGCAGCCGGAATATATCGCCGGGTCGCTCACCGTTCAAAAAACGCTTAATTACGAAGTCCCGATACTCTTTCATCGCGCGTAACAAACGAACAACAACTAACAGAATGTCAACACCGCGCACATTCGGTAGCGTATGAATGAAGCTAAAGCTGACACCAATACCAATGCAGAATATGTACATGGCGCATACCTACGCAATGATGAAAACTTGTATTCGAACTTATTGAACACCGTGTAAAGTTTTCTGTTCACCCTCTATCTCATCACCAAGATAACAGATAAAAAGGAAAAAAAAACACACTTTGAACCACTACTAATCAAATAAGATTGCGTTCCTCACGTTTAAAAAACATTTTATTTAGGGAAGCGGAACCTATCTTGAGCTCAATAAGCAGACCTCCTGTGGAAATCGGCGAATATGCACTGAATATCGAACACTGAGTACACAAGTTATTCCTAATTAATACGTTCACTTCCCGTTATTCGTTTAGTAACACACGACACATTCGATTCTGAAAATTTTCTTCCAATATAATACGGAAAATTTGCCACTGCTTTGTATCTATTTTAATAATATCACGCAAAACATTAATCCCATCTCTGTACACATCTTAAAAGCACTGATTCTAATCAAGAAAAAATACAAACAAGTTAACGCTCTCCACTACTACACCCAAAAATGAAGTAGATCATTTGACAGCGCTTCACGTGTGTTGGGTAGCATGCATATATCCAAGATAAAATGAAAGGGTTTGTTTGTTATTCTTCCTTGAGAATATTGACAACAAGACTCACCATAACGTTGGGCATAGAATGCTCTGTGAATGACTGAAAACGCACACTAGCGTTGATGTGTATGCTATACAGTATGTGAGCAGTGCCGCCAAATTCAACAGAGATGGAATAATATTATTATATGTGGAATTTTATTTCTGGGTACATATCGAAAAACTCTACAAGAAGTATGTTATTATTTATTTAATCTATGGGACAATAGTTCAACTTTGGGCGATTTGTAGCATTCCCACAAAAAAGGTGATATTCAAGTGCTGCCAAACTCATTTCATTTTGCTTAGGTATTTTACCTCTTAATCAGAGCTCTTTTATACCAAGAGTAGTTATCAAGATCACAATTAAGTATGGATATGTTGTTGTCTCCTGCTGGGGTGGTTTACAAAATAAATCAAAAGTGATGAACTTTGTAATTCGACTAATGTTTCTAATGTAAAATTTTAGGCAGAGTTCAAGAATACCGTCAATAATTCAAAAATTAAAGTAGAACATTTATCGAGATATGAATAAAAATGTTTTTTTAATATATGAACAAAAATACATTTACTTAAAATGGAATATCTCCAATGCATGTGATCCAATTTCTAATATTTTGTCATCAAATGAAGCAATATTAAATTTACACTGTTCTTCTGAATATTACGGTATTCTAGGAATAATAGTTTCGACGCTCATTATAAGAATATATATTTTTGCCAAAATTTTTGGAGGTTTGTAAAAAAAATTGTGCTAAACATATGATTAATAGCAAAATAACGTCAACAGAGATATATATTGCATTTGTTAAACCCAAAGAAAAAAAAGATGAAAATAAGTGAATGAAAAAATACGCTCTCGCTCGCTCTCTCTCTCTCTCTCTCTCTCTCTCTCTCTCTCTCTCTCTACACACACAAACAAACACACAAACACACACACACACACACACACACACACACACACACACACACACACACCGTTTTTTTGTCATTCTTGGGCACCATAGCAAAACTTGAGCTTCATCATTTATGCGTCGTTTTGGTTTCTCTAACTAGAAAGTTTCTACGGACTTCTAGTAGAAACCAACAGTAGACACTCAGCATTGATTCGTTCCAAAAGCTTTGATATCGTCGTTCTATTTGCTTCATTTATTGGTGGAATCGTTCACCGTGCTCATCACTTTCGTCGCCAAGATTCGGCGGGAAGAAATCCAAATGTGAGTGGATGAAATGGATTTTCAATGACATGTGCACACCTATAGACATGAAAAGCAAGGAGTTATAAATTACTAGCTGATCTCGGTGCGAGCATTGCTACGCCTGCAACTAAATAAATGAACATTACGTAGAAATGACGCTTTTATTTATTTATTTCTTTGAATGTTTTTTTTTTTTTTTGACTAAGAAGGGGTTCAAACTCCTATCAGAACATTCTTCTTACACAGGCAATACACAGTTTGTGGCTTAGCTACCAGGATAATTCTCAGGTTTGGTTGAAATTTGTGTTTGAAATCATCATAGAAACATTTCTTGCATTCAAAAAACCCCATTGCTTGATTAGTTCTCAAGTTATGGAGAAATTTGTGTTTCATTTGTATGGGAGCCCTGCCCTCTTCCAAAAGGGGAAGCGGTCTCAAACAATCATAAGAACTTTCCCCAGCCCCAAATATCCCTGCATACCTGCAAATTTTCACTCCGATCGATCAGACAGACAATCAGCCAGAAATTCATTAAAATGTATATAAAAATCCTGCGTCCTATATCCCACACATGCCAATTGTGGTTTCATTTGCTTAAATAGTTCTCAAGTTATGCAGAAATCTGCGTTTCATTCGAATGGGAGCCCCTCCTCCCCCCCTTCAGAGGGCAGAAGGGTCTCAAACCACCATACAAATATGTCTCTCCTTCAAACAAATCCACATGCCAAATTTGATTCCATTTGCTTTATTAGTTCTCGAGTTATGCAAAAATTTGTTTGAAAGCCTCCCTCCCCTCTTCTCCAGAAGGCGGAGGGGTCTCAAGTCATCATAGAAACATTTCTCTCCTTCAAAAACTTCCATATGCCAAATTTGTTCCATTTTCTTGATTAGTTCTCGACTTATGCAAAACTTTGTGTTTATGTGTATGAGGAGGTTCAATGGTCATTGAAACTTCATCCTTCAAAATTCATATGCCAATTTGTTCCATTTTTCGATAAGTCTCGAGTTAGCATAAATGTGTTCATTTGTAGTCCCCTCCTTCAGATGAGGGAGTGATTCAAATCAGCATTGAAACAGTATTTATCTTCAAAAACCTCCACATGCCCAATTTGGTTCGATTTGCTTGATTAGTTCTCGAGTTATACAGAATATTGTATTTCATTTGTATGGGAGCTCCTTCCCCCTTTAAGGACGGGGAACGATCTGAAACCATCATAGAAACCTTTTCTGGCTTCAAAAACTCACACATGCTAAATTTTATGTATTTCTTTTGATTGATTAGTTCTCGAGTTATGTAGAAATGAGTGTTTCATTTGTATGGGAGCGCCTCTTTCCAGAGAAGGGAGGGGTCTTTGACTATCATAAGAACCTTCCTCGGCTTCATAAATTACTGCATACAAAATTTCACGCTGATCGGTTCAGTAGTTTTCGAGTCTATTAGGTTCAGACAAACAGAAATCCATTTTTATATGTATAGATGGATGGATAAAAAGTTAGTGAATTTCCCGTAGAATACGCTCTTCAAATCCTTTTTTCTAAATTTTAAGTCCAAGTGTTTCATGTTGGAAATAATGCGCCATATAGCGCATCCGTCGCGCTATACAGTACACTACTTTAGACACTATATATAACTTAAGAGCCGATGGTGAAATCAATCGAAGTTAGCGACTTATTTCGGACTTTAACTGGAACGAGAACAGTATTTTTTAAGAAAAACATACTGAAAAGAAAAAAATAAACAATTTAATTCTTATGCTCACATATGCATTGAAAATTAATAAATTTAGTGTTCTTGTTTCAACCAAGGGGTTTTCAAATGCTTTGAGTATTTGTCACTTCCCCCAAAATTACTCAGATTACTCAGTGTGTACAAAGATTATTGTGATTATTGATGGTAACTCATAATTATTTGTGATTATTATGCTTACTTGATGATTATTTGATAATTACTTATGATGACTTGCGTGATTATTTGATTACTCAGTGATGACAAATGTTATTGTGATTACAGATGACTGCTTTTGATTACATGCGGGATTCTTGATTACTTCCCTTACATACGTTTTCGACCTCAACTGGTCCCAAAAATCCAATTTTTGATCAATTCCGATTGTATTGCTATCACATAATAGGTACAAATATCCAAATTTAAATTTAACATAATAGGACAAATATCCAAATTTAAAATACGTACAGAAACCCCGGATTTGGTCATTATGGTCATCAGGAACTTGCTCCAACTGGAAAAGGTCTTTTTGGAGACTCTAACTATGACGACCTGTAACTCTGTAACCAGTCAAGGAATCGGGAAGTACCATTGAAAAGGTTTTCACGTAAAGCTTCAGATAGAATTGGAACAAAAACAATTGCCTGTATTTCAGTTATTTATTTTTAGAAAAAATACGGATAAAATTATTCGTCACGGTTTCGAATGCGAACTTCGAATTTTTCCTGTAGACTGGCTTATTAGGCGGCGCACACCTTCTTCGTCCATCGTTTTAGCTATCTTATTCCACCAGGTCTTCATTCTGATCGATGACTTTGACAACCTTCTCCTTTGTCTTGAGTCTCCTCTTCATGATTGCCCAGTATTTCTCAACTGGGCGGAACTGGGGCAGTTCGGTGGGTTAAGGTTTTTCGAACAACCCCTTTCTCTGCATCACCATTCTTGAACGACTTTGCCATAATACAGCCTGCCAAATCTGCACAAAACACACATGGATGGTCTGGGATCGAATGAACTGCAAACCGTTTTTGGAGACACTTTTTGGTATAGTTCCGACCTCATTGTCTTATTTGTAACGAAAACTTTCGTTTTATGCCCACAGCTGCAAATGCCCTGCCAAACTGCGATCTTCGCAAATTTGTCGGCAAAAACAAATTAAATTTGGCTGGAACATCCCCCGAGCCGTTGCCGAGCAAAAATTTTTGACCTGGGATTTGTCCGAAGTCAGCCTTGACGTAGGTTTCATCGTCCATCAGAAGACACCCGTCGAACTTGGTCAGCACCTGGTCGTATAGCTTCATATCGATTTTGGCAACACTATTCTGTTTTATGGTCCGATTTGGCTCGTTTGCCAGCTCGTGCGACTTGATTCCTTCCCGGAGTCGAGTTCTCCTCGGTACTATGGGCAGCACCGAATTTTCTGGCCAAATCACGGTCCGACAGATTGGGATCCCTCTCAATCGTCTTCAAAATCTTACCACGCAGTTTTGGTCGACAGTTCCACTCCGACATTTGGCTGACGGCTTCGAATCGTCGTCAATGTTTCCTTATGGCATCGCCGATAACGCGCCATACGGTATGCTGGGCAATTTCATCTGTTTAGCTAGCCTAGATGCAGACCACAATGGATTTTCCAAATAACTGTGCACAATTTTATCCCCATTGCCCAGTGAACAAGCGAACGGTACAGTTCGTTCGGTCCGCTTTCCGTTGCTTTGGAAGCTTTAACGAGTGCCACAGTCTTCAGTATCAGCTTTTCTAACCGCCATGGTGAAATCGTCGCGAGTGAAACCAGTCTTGTTTACCGGAAGAAGAGAACATTGGTGATAAGTGGTGCAACAACGTCATTGATTGCACCAGTACACGCCACGATCGAGAAGCCATATTGTCCAGCATCTATACGGCACGCATACCAGCAGCTCATCGAGTGAAGCGTGTATTCTTCCATCCACCAACCACCACCGACCAGCAACATCATCGTCATCGTTTAGCTCCACGCTTAGAGGCGGTACGCGGTCACTCATAGTCGCTCGGCAGCAGCAGCACACATTCGTCGCCCAGCTGCAGTAGATCCGTGATACATATAAGAGAAGTTTTAGTAGTATATAAGATAAGCGATTTTCTAATAATGTGTGTGTGAGTGTGAGTGATTGATAGTGAGTGAGAGGTATTTAGTTTAGGTTTTTGTTTAGGCTTAGTTTGTTTATCTGTGATTGATTGTAGATAATTACGTTAGTGGTTGAGCGTGATAAGCTCCCACAGGCGAGCCATGGATGATTTATCGCAAGATGAATCATCTGTGCACTGAAATGACAGGTAAGCTCATAGAGTTACCAGATCACGTGCTATCCAGATAGTTCAACTGGGCCATGGTTGTTTATTTTCAGCCCAAATCGAAACCTCTAAATGTCTGTCGCGGATTTCTGATGATCTGACGAAGCGATTCTCGGCCGTGACCGAGATAATTAAAGTCAGACCCAATAAACTTCGTCGTTGTGTCCAATCTCAAGCAAGCTAATGAGATTGCTGTCTCCAGCTCTTTACCTAGAATATAGAGTGTATATCCCAGCTCGGGGTATTGAAATTGAAGGTGTGGTCTCGAAACGAGTCTGACCCCTGAGATCCTGCTCAGAAACGGGGTTGTAGATTTAAGAATCCTCTGCTTCCCCAGTTAAGGTACTTGATGTGCGCCAACCTGGCACAGTGTCGACCAACAAGGGCGAAAAAAGTTTACATCCGTCAGACTCGTTTCGCGTACACCTTCTCTGGCTCAGCCCTCCCTCAATACGTCAGAGTTGGGAAAACTTCGACTACCCAGCGATTGTTTGTACCTCGGGTCATGATCTGCCACGAAATGCCGGCAGATGGGACATACGACCTCCCATTGCGGCAATACGGCGCGCTGCTCCAACTGTGGGGAGAGACATGAGGATGGCGCGTGTGCAGACAGCACACCTAAATGCGCTTCTGCAAAGGAACTCCTCCTCATGCTCCTTCATCGTGCCCGGCGTACAAACAACGCGGGAACAATTAGAACGCCTCGCTGAAACAGCGTTCCAGGCACCATTTGCTGAAATGGTTAAAAAGCCTCACCATCACCCAGATGCCAATACAAACCCTTTGCTCCTCTGTCAGATGATCGAGTCTGACTTTGATCGGCTGAAGAGGGACGTGCCGTTCACTTTTCTGGAAGGTGCTTCAAGGAAGCGAAGACGCGTCCGCCCACGGAAAGCTGTTGAAGAAGCCTCGAGACCAGCTTGCCCATTTCATAAAGAGGTGAAAAAGGAAAATCGCATTCCTCCTGGTTTCCGTAGTACTAACTCACCCAGGACTTTCCATCTCTCCGGGGACATCCAAAACTCCTGACGCCCCAATTTTAAGAACAGAAGCCCCCTCCTCAAGTGGGCTGTTCTCATTCGATGACATTGCCGAAGGTATCTTTAGGTACCTCGAAATTTCTGACCCTCTCCAAAAGCATTGTTTTGGCAAATGCTTCCAACAGTGAAGACTTTTTTGAAGCAATTGATATCAGTGGCCCATCCTTGCAGCTATCATCTCCTTCGATGGATAATTTTCCAAATGAGGTCGGAGATTTGATCACTGTTCTACAGTGGAATTAGTCGAAGTTTGATTCCTAAATTGGAATCATTCAGATTTTAGCTCACACTACCGGTTGTGATGCATTCGCTCTTTGTGAAACATGGCTCTCTTCCGAAATCAATCTTCCGTTTCATGATTTCAATATTATTCGTCTTGATCGTGAGGATTCGCGTGGAGGAGATACTTTGGGGATCAAAAACTGCATACTCCTTCTATAGAGTGAATTTTCCTCATATTCAGGTGTTGAAGTTGTCGCATGTCAGGCTGTTATTAAAAATAAAAGCCTTTGCATTGCTTCTGTATATATTCCTCCTAGAGCCTCGATAAACCGAAAACAACTCTCAGATATTTGTTCGGTCCTTCCTTCTCCACGGTTGGTCATGGGAGATTTCAACTCTCACGGTACAGGCTAGGGAGAACTGTACGATGACAACCGATCTTCCCTGATATATGACCTCTGTGACAACTTCAATATGACAGTACTTAACAATGGAGAAGTAACACGTTTGGCTGGTACATCCTCAGTTGGCAGTAGATTAGACCTCACACTTTGTTCGAATTCATTATCGTTGGATTGCACATGGAAGTGATTCAAGATCCCCACGGTAGTGATCACTTGCCCATGAGCACTTCTGGTTGCCACCGGGTTCAATCCGTCGAAATCTGTTAACGTCACGTATGATCTTACCCGCCACATCGATTGGACAAAGTTTAGGACAGCAGTAGATGAAGCCGTAACGACGGTAGAAAGGCTTTCACCGCTGGAAGAGTATAACTTCCTCTCCAACCTGATCTTAGACAGCGCGTTCAAGCTCAAACTCACCAGTTCCAGTCGACGTCATCTCGCACGGAAACCTCTCTTCGTCGCATGGTGGGATCAGCAATGCACCGAGGTTTACCGTAAAAGTCCGACGCGTTTAAAGTTTTCCGTAGGCGTGGAACACCTGAGCACTTCGAGCATACATGGCTCTCGAACGCGAACTTAAGAGCCTCATCAAGGCCAAGAAAACGCGGTTACTGGCGAACATTTGTGAACGGGCTATCGCGCGAAAACGTCGATGAGTACTCTTTGGAACACGGCGCGAAGGTTGCGTAACCTGTTCAACGAACAACGAGAGCGAGGAGTACTCGGACCAATGGATCTCAAAGTTTGCGCGAAAAGTTTGTCCAGATTCTGTGCCGGCACGGATGATTCCTCGC
>JASCZW010019586.1:0-13527 GCA_034211315.2 Aedes japonicus
TCTATATAATAAAAATGAGTTGGGGTTTCCTTTGTCACGATTTAACTCGCGAGCGGCAAGACCGTTTGGCATGAAAATTTGTATGCAGGGGTTTTTGAGGCCGAGGAAGGTTTGTAAGATAGTAAGAGACCCCTCCCTCCTCTGAAAGGGGGGGCTCCCATACAAATGAAACACATTTTTCTGCATAACTCGAGAACTGATCAAGCAAAGGAACCCAAATTTAGCATGCGGAAGTTTTTGGAGGTAAGACAATGTTTCTATGGTAGTTTGAGACCCCTCCCTCTCTAGAAAGGGAGGCTCCATACAAATAGAACAGAAGTTTCTTCATAACTCTAGATCTAATAAAGCAAATGGAACCGAATTTGGATTGCGGGGATTTTAAAGGCAATAAATGTTTCTACGGTAGTTTGAGACCCCTCCTCCCTCTCTGGTAGGGGGGGGGGCGGGGCTTCCATACAAATGAAATACAAGTTTCTGCATAACTCGAGAACTAATCATGTAAATGGAACCAAATTTGACCGGTAGAGGTTTTTGAAGGCAAGAAATGTTTTTAAAGTAACTCGAGACCCCTCCGCCCTCTGTAAGAGGGGGGCTCTCATACTAATAAAACACAAATTTGTGCATAACTCGAGAACTAATCAAGCATATGGAACCAAAATTGGCATGTGGAGGTTTTTGGTAGCAAAAAATGTTTCTATGGAAGTTTGAGACTCCTCCGTCATCTGGAAGGGAGAGGGAGGGGGGTTTCCATACAAAAACAACACAAATTTCTGCCTAACTCGAGAACTAACCAAGTAAATGGAACCAAATTTGGCATATGGAGGTTTTCGAAGGCAATAAATGTTTCTAAGGTGGTTTGAGACCCTTCCGCCTTCTGGAAGGGGAGACTTCCATAAAAATGAAACATAATTTTTAACATAACTCGAGAGCCAATGGAGCAAACGAAACCAAATTTGGCATGTTGAGGTTTTTGGAGGCAAGAAATGTTTCTATGGCACTTTATTTATTTATTTATTTCGTCAAGCAATGTAGACTACATACAATGGTTACAGTGTTCTACTTACATATTATACATTATTTCTGTTGTCTTTTAGACGACATTTTATTTGTTCTTTAGACATAGTGATGCCGATGATTTCGCAATGTAAGTTATACTGACGCATCATTCGATTAATGGGGCCATTTTTTGCATAATTAGTTCTGTATGATTTTTCTATCAATAATTTCCGTGTTCTTAGATGCCGACTGGGACTATAAAAGTTCAATTGCGAGAGCAGTTCTTCTGATTTTATGCGTTGTGAAATAATGTCATTGACGTAGAAAAGCATTGCAGATTCGCGGCGTTCTTTAAGTGTCTGTAAATTGATAAGCATGCAGCGTGCTTCATAAGATGGCAGTGGAAATACAGTCCAATTCAATTTCCTTAGGGCATATAAAAGAAATTGCTTTTGGACGGATTCTATGCGTTAGTCGTGTATGGAACAGTACGGGTTCCATACTAGGTTGCAGTATTCCAGAATTGGCCTGACATATGTAATGTATAATATTTTAATAGTATATGGATCTTGAAAATTGTGACTGAACCTCTTAATGAAGCCCAGCATGCTATTTGCTTTACTTATAATAGTGTTGTAATGTTCTACAAAAGTGAGTTTAGAGTCTAGGGTAATGCCTAAGTCCCTTACTATTTTGCATGTTTCTACTTTTTGGTTTCCTAAAAATATTTCCATACGAGGTGTTTCGATTTTTCTGCTAAATACTATTGAGTTACATTTTTTCACGTTAAGTTGAAGTAAGCTTTTGCTACACCATGTGTTGAATAAGCTAATTTCGTTCTGGAATTCTTCTGCGTCACTAGGATTTTTATTTCCATGAAGAGCTTCATGTCATCTGCATATATCAGTATTTGGATTTTTTTAAGTATGTAGGAAATGTCGTTTATGTACAAAATAAAAAGAAGTGGGCCTAAATGTCAACCTTGGGGGACCCCCGAGGTGACAGAGATAGGTTCTGAAAGTTTATTTTGAAAGCGAACAATTTGTTCGCGATGCGTTAAATATGACTGCAGCCAATTTAACAGTCCAGGTTCCATTCCAATTGTTTGCAATTTGAAGAGTAATAATGGTATGTCGATTCGGTCAAAGGCCTTACTGAAGTCAGTGTAAAGTGCTTCTACGTGCTTGCCATTGTCCATTGCATTCAAAATAAAAGTTACAAATTCAAGAAGATTAGAAGTGGTTGAGCGACCTTTGAGAAAGCCGTGCTGTTTGCTTGTAATTTGATTTTTTACTTGCTGAAAAATATTTTCATTCACGAGAGATTCAAAAAGTTTTGGGATGCAAGAGATAATGGCAATTCCACGATAGTTGCGGATGTCTGATTTCGTGCCTGATTCACCACCCCTCCCCACTTAAAATGGAGGGGGGGGGGCTCCCATACAAATAAAAAGAAAATTTCTGCATAACTCGAGAACTAATCAAGTGACTGAAACCTTTTTAGCAAATGGGGGTTTTTGGAGGCTAGATTTCTATATAAAAATGAATTTCTGTCTGTCTGTCTGTCTGTCAGACCCTTATAGACTCTAGAAGTTCTGAACCGACCAACGTGAAAATTTATATGAAGGTGTTTTTGGGGCTAGGGAAGGTTCTTATGATTGTTTGAGACCCCTACTCTCTCAGGAAGGGGCGCTCTCATACAAATGAGACACACATTTCTTCAGAACTCGAGAACTAATCAAGAAAATCGAATCAAAATTGACAAGTGGGGGGTTTTGAAGGCAAGAATGTTTCTATGATAGTTTAAGGCCCCTCCCCTTTCTGAAGGGACGGGGGGGGGGGGGGGGGCTTCAAACAAATGAAACTCAAATTTTTATTTTAATCGATGAGCCCAGTGCGATGGTTCGAGAACTAATCAAGCAAATGGAACCAAATTTGAAATGTGGGGGGTTTTGAAGGCAATGATTGTATCTCTCTGGAAGGGAGGACTCCCATACAAATGAAACACAAATTTCTACCAAAATGAGAATTATCCAGGTTACTGAAATACAAAACGTGTGTTTCTCGGATAAGAAGCATGTTTTGATAGAAGTTTGAACCCCTGCTTATTTCAGAAAAAAAACTCATTTCGAAAAAAACCATAAACGTGCCAGTTATATTAAATTTTCCTTCATTTAGTAGCAAGCGTAGCAGCGCACGCACCGGGTTCAGCTAGTCTATATAATAAAAATGAGTTGGGGTTTCTTTGTCACGATTTAACTCGCGAGCGGAAGAACCGTTTGGCATGAAAATTTGTACGCAGGAGTTTTTGAGGCCGGGGAACGTTTGTAAGATAGTAAGAGACCCCTCCCTCCTCTGAAAGGGGGGGCTCCCATACAAATGAAACACATTTTTCTGCATAACTCGAGAACTGATCAAGCAAAGGAACCCAAATTTAGCATGCGGAAGTTTTTGGAGGCAAACAATGTTTCTATGGTAGTTTGAGACCCCTCCCCTCTCTAGAAAGGGAGGCTCCCATACAAATAAAACAGAAGTTTCTGCATATATCAAGAACTAATCAAGCAAATGGAACCAAATTTGGCATGTGGGGTTTTCTGGTGGCGAAAAATGTTTGGATGGTAGTTTGAGACCCCTCCCCTCTCCTAGAAGGGGTGCTGTCATACAAATGAAACTGAAATTTCTTCATAACTCTAGATCTAATAAAGCAAATGGAACCAAATTTGGCTTGCGGGGATTTGAAAGGCAATAAATGTTTCTACGGTAGTTCGAGACCCCTCCTCCCTCTCTGGTAGGGTAGGGGGGCTCCCATACAAATGAAACACAAGTTTCTGCATAACTCTAGAACTAATCAAGTAAATGGAACCAAATTTGACAGGTAGAGGTTTTTGGAAGGCAAGAAATGTTTCTAAAGTAACTCAAGATCCCCTCCGCCCTCTGTAAGAGGGGGCTCTCATACTAATGAAACACAAATTTGTGCATAACTCGAGAACTAATCAAGCAAATGAAACCAAATTTGGCATGTTGAGGTTTTTGGAGGCAAAAAATGTTTCTATGGCACTTCACCACCCCTCCCCACTTCAAATGGGGGGATCCCATACAAATAAATCGCAAATTTCTGCATATCTCGAGAACTAATCAAGTGAATGAAACCTTTTTAGCATATGGAGGTTTTTGGAGGCTATATTTCTATATACATAAAAATGACTTTCTGTCTGTCTATCTGTCTGTCAGACCCTTATAGACTCGAGAAGTTCTGAACCGACCAACGTGAAAATTTATATGAAGGGGTTTTTGGGGCTGGGGAAGGTTCTTATGATTGTTTGAGACCCCTACTTTCTCAGGAAGGGGCGCTCTCATACAAATGAGACACACATTTCTTCATAACCCGAGAACTATCGAGCAAATCGAATCAAATAATTTGACATGTTGGGGGTTTTTGAAGGCAAGAATGTTTCTATGGTAGTTCAAGACCCCTACCCTTTGTGAAGGGGGGGAGGGGGGCTTCAAACAAATTAAACTCAAATTTTTATTATAATCGATGAGCCCAGTGCGATGGTTCGAGAACTAATCAAGCAAATGGAACCAAATTTGGAATGTGGGGGGTTTTGACGGCAATGATTGTATGGTGGTTTGAGAAACCACCCCCCTCTGGAAGGGAGGGCTCCCATACAACAGCTTACATAAACACAAAACGTGTGTTTCTTGGATAAGAAGCATGTTTTGATAGAAGTTTGAACTCCTGCTTAGTCAAGAAAAAAAAACTCATTTCTAAAAAAACCATAAACGTGCCAGTTCTATTGAATTTTCCTTCATTTAGTTGCAAGCGTAGCAGCGCTCGCACCGGGTTCAGCTAGTCTATATAAATAAAAATGAGTTGGGGTTTCCTTTGTCACGATTTAACTCGCGAGCGGAAGGACCGTTCGGCAAGATTTTTGCTTTGTTGGATTCGTCTTGGTCACCGGAAGGTTCTTATGATGGTTTGAAACCCCTCCCTTCTCTGGAAAGGGGGGCTCCCATACAAGTGAAGCACAAATTTCTGCATAACTCGAGAACTGATCAAGCAAAGGAACCCAAATTTAGCATACGGAAGTTTTTGGAGGCAAGCAATGTTTCTATGATAGTCAAAGACCCCTCCCCTATCTTGAAAGGGAGGCTCTCGTACAAATGAAACATAAGTTTCTGCATATCTCAAGAACTAGTCAAGAAAATGGAACCAAATTTGGCATGTGGAGTTTTCTGGAGGAAAAAAATGTTTTTATGGTGGTTTGAAACCCCTCCCCTCTCCTAGAAGGGGTGCTGTCATACAAATGAAACTGTAATTTCTTCATAACTCTAGATCTAATAAAGCAAATGGAACCAAATTTGGCATGCGGGGATTTTAAAAGCAATAAATGTTTCTACGATAGTTCCCCTCCTCTCTCTCTGTTAGGTTGGGGGGCGGTGCTCCCATGCAAATGAAACAAAAGCTTCTACATAACTCGAGAGCTAATCAAGTAAATGGAGCGAAATTTGGCAGGTAGAGGTTTCTGAAGACAAGAAATGTTTCTAAGGTAAATCGAGATCCCTCCGCCCTCTGTAAGAGGGGGGCTCTCATACAAATGAAACACAAATTTCTTCATAACTCGAGAACTAATCAAGCATATGGAACCCAGTTTGGCATGTGGAGGTTTTTGGAGGAGATAAATGTTTCTATGGAAGTTTGAGACTCCTCCGCCATCTGGAAGGGGGCGGCAGGGGGGTACAAATGAAACACAAATTTCTGAATAACTCGAGAACTTATCAGGTTAATGGAACCAAATTTGGCATGTGGAGGTTTGCGAAGGCAAGAAATATTTCTAAATTGACTCGAGCCATACAGATGAAACACAAATTTCTGAATAACTCGAGAACTTATTAAGTTAATGGAATCAAATTTGGCATGTGGAGGTTTTTGAAGGCAAGAAAAGTTTATATTTTGATTTGAAACTCCTCCGCTCACTGAAAAAGCGGTCTCTTATAAAAATAAAACACGAATTTCAGCATAACTCGAGAACAAATCAAGCAAATGGGACCAAATTTGGCATGTGGAGGTTTTTGGAGGGTAGATTTCTATATACATAAAAATGAATTTCTGCCTGTCAGACCCTTATAGACTCGGAAATGTCTGAACTGACCAACGTGAAAATTTATATGAAGGGTTTTTGGGGCTGGGGAAGGTTCTTATGATTGTTTGAGACTCCTACTCCCTCAGGAAGGGGGGTTCTGATACATATGAGACACAAATTTCTTCATAACTCGAGAACTAATCAAGCAAATCGAATCAAATTTGGCATGTAGGGGGTTTTGAAGGCAAGAATGTTTCTATGGTGGTTCAAGACCCCTCCCTTTTTTGAAAGGGCGGGGGGTTCAAACAAATGAAACTCAAATTTTTATTATAATCGAAGAGCCCCGTGTGATGGTTCGAGAACTAATCAAGCAAATGGAACCAAATATGGCATGTGGGGGGTTTTGAAGGCAATCATTGTATGGTGGTTTGAGAAACCACCCCATCTGGAAGGGAGGGCTCCCATACAAATGAAACACAAATTTCTACCAAAAATGAGAATTACCCAGGATACTTAAACACAAAACGTGTATTTCTCGGGTAAGAAGCATGTTTTGATAGAAGGTTGAACCCTGCTTATTCAAGAAAAAAAACTCATTCCGAATAATACCATAAAAGTGCCAGTTACATTAAATTTTCCTTCATTTAGTTGCAAGCGTAGCAGCGCACGCACCGGGTTCAGCTAGTATAAATTAAAATTAAGTTTCAGTGTATATAGTTGGAATGATCCAACCTGCTTTTCAGCCTTTCTAGGACTTTAAGGATATTATTGTTTATAAGTAATTTTTCTTTTAAGCAACAAACAAGTGGATGACAGATATATTTGACATAAATATTTTGTATTCTCTTACGTATAAATTGATATAATCGGGATAAGAGAAGGACCATCAGGGCACCCGACGTAAGCGAATTAAATGGGAGAGTGGAAATAATAACTCTCCGTCGCTAACAGTTTGTGCATAAAGGGTGAGTTTTACATCATACTTCATCGTTTGGGCGTAACACCTATCTACCAAGTTCGTTTCAGGGTTTCATCATTGGGGGTCAGCCAGAGAATCAACGGTTTAGAGTCTAATTATTGCAATCTTTGAAATAATGAACATTACGAATGATGCAAACCTTGTTGCACGTATACTTCAAGACTTCGGCCGAAGTGCTATGTACTATTTGATGTATTGCCAAACCCTAATTTGAGATCCAAAATAATGAATTCTATCACACTCAAAATCACGTTCCAGATGTTACATGTACAACAGAGTCTAGAATGTATTTGGTAACCTCTAATCTAAGTGCGTAATGCGTTAAAAGCGATTAGACTGAATATTGAGATAATGCTCTCAACTTAAATATACATGATTGTTGTCTTTGGTGTTGAAACAAGATCAGACCTATATTTAACGCAGTTGAAATGCGGCTAAACTCGTCAGTATCACACTCCTTTCAGTGCCTTTAAATAAACGTACTACGACTATACTATCACTGATGACCATGTTCTTGGTCTCCCATGACGGCCTTTTGCATGAGATTAGCCCTCTACGACACGTTGACAACCATGATCTTCGAGAGCAACCACTAAAATTGGCAATCTCAATCAATTCGTAAGTTTAACCGACATTTCAACATGTTGAGCTCAAATAGATTGCTTTATAAATTTGCCTTTCGATTTTTTTTGAATGTTTATAAATGCTTTTCGATAAACTCCCTATCCAACCATACTTAAATAATACAGTAGACTTTTCTCCGTACATATTTTTGCAAGCTAGAATAAACCGTGAGTTTGGCTTTATCCTCAACAATTTATGAAAGTAGGTGTATTTAATTGCATCAGATTAATTAAATAAAGTCCCGCCAGAATGGGTTGAACATTAGGACATGTTTATAAACTACACGTGGACATGTTTAAGACCCCTTATCCTCCCGCGTGGACAATCATCCTTATACTTTTTCAGAAACTTGTACGTAATGTGGGCATTCCATCAAATAATTCTCTTCCGTACAGAGCCACTTTAGCTCGAGGGAAGCCCGTACCATCCTGCGTAAACCTGATTGGATCTAGTATCCCAAATGGGCAATTAAGGAAAAGATCATTATCCAACAGGCCTAGGTTTGCCCTTATCGTTTTCAATACACTCAACGGCAACATTCGATCGTTAGTTCCACAACGATGCATGCCATGATCCTGCCGAACGATAGTTTGCCTCTCGCAGAAATATTTAAGAATGCTGCACACGGTCGATGTGGCCAATTTCAACGAATTTGCGATTTTTAACCCACGTCGGATTATCGAAGTGGGTGTCCAAAATTAATTTTCGGTTCGCGGCTTCGATCACTTCTTTGATATAAAATGAATTGTGACGAACTTTTCGCACTGAACCGACCCGATCACTAGGAGTGCTTCGGATAAATATACAGTGCGTCCAAATATTAAATATCTCAGGCTTAATACTAGATTTTACTTGAATTGTCAGTTTAATGAGAAACTTCTGCCTTGTTAATCTAACTTGGTTTTCAAATTTTGAGTTTTGTTGTAAGGTTTATAGGTTAAATCGAACGGGCCTTTTAGTAGGATTTGGTGAGACCATTCCATTTATTGAAAATACCTGTTCGTGCTCATTTCGATCCACAACTACTTGTTTCGTTAGCCGATTCCTGACATTTTTCTTTGCTAGTCTAAAATTATATTGATTGTGAAAAGCAGTGGACAGCTGGTGGCGGATTTGATTTGACGACTTATCAATTCCAATTGGATTTATTCAAATTTGAGCTACTGCACTTTAGGGGAAAGTTAGTCGAGAGCGACTCAAAATTAAGTAAATAGAACGACATGATTTTTAACTTCAGGAACGAATGAAAACCCGAGACAATTACTCCTAGGTTACGTTATAAAATAGAAAAAGCTCTTTCTTTTAACTTCCGCAGAATAGTTAGACAATTAAAAGGTATTTATCAAACATTAACTCGCATCACCTGTTTTTAACTTTAAGCGAATTTTAATATTCCACATTTCAGCAAATTTTAACTTAAACAATTGCGTTAGAAAATACTAAATTCTGCTCAATAAAACTTTGCAAACATCTAATAAGACTGTCGGAGTTTTCTCATCATTTTTAACAAAATTAAAGCTTAGAGCTTGTTATGCTAAAATTACTCAATGATAATCAAAGACTCAAAATCACACCGATAAAAGTTAAGGAACTATCCTGACATTCGATCTACAATCAACAGCCATAAAAGTATCAGCTCTCCTCTCAAAACGCGACGATTTTCGTTCCGTATCGTAAGGATTAGGATTCTCACCTTAAAGACAGGACATACTAAAATTGAATGCATGTCCGTAATGCGGTGAATCCCAACGGACGAAATGTAGCACCACTTTGTAATGGCACATAAATGTCTATTTTGTTCGTAACCGGCGAGACAACGATTAATCAGATCGATTCCACAAGTTCCCGCTAAACAGAGGTAGTAATGGGAAACTGAATTCTGTCGAGTCATGGCCCATAGTACCGTTTGCGCGTTCCTACTATCTCTGCCAGATCTTGTTTACCCCTCGGTGTCCACAGTCTTTGCCACCGCCTCTCCTTCTCTGTTAATTAAAACACTGTGTATTCTATTCCAGAGGCTACGCACAAGCAGGCAGGCAGGCAATAAGTGCACTGATATGGAAACAGATCATCCGCAGATTACTCACCGCGTAGAACACAAACGGCTCTGTGAGTAATGTTTGGCACTTAGCAATACTAGACATGTTTCGTCGTCTAGAGACGGTACCAATAATGCCTTCACTCTGACGAACTATGAATGAATAACAACAACAGTAACCTGCTGCAGCTACTGACTCGAGGGGGAGGTCCCAATAAATCATCCAACAGTGTAGTTGATATGTTGTAGCTTAAGCGTGAGAACCACCCTACCAGTAAGTGAGTCAGTATGCTATTTGTTTAATTTTTACACAGACATCTTACTCTGGCACGGGAAAACCAGTACAGGGAATCAGCGAACTGCAACCTGTTTTGAAACACCTTGAATCCCTCATTCGAGCGAGTTAATTTAGGTGGCCGGACGAGTCCGCGATTGACCGCAAGTTTTGACAACATATTGAGCGAACAGAGCAAGAATGTAACTTGATGACTATTCAAAGCCCTTTTCTATAAGTTTTGTTTCTTCCAACTTTGTCATGTATTAAAAAACATTGAACTTTGGTAGATGTTTAAATGTAATGCATAGTTGAAGAAGTTACTCTCCTGCATAACTCAAGTTTAATCTTTGCTGCAACAATACACTATTTTCTCACGCTTTTTTTTTAAATAAGTTTCAATTATCTTTTATTATTATCTACAATATCTCGGTTGTTTGGTATTTCAGTTTTGTTTTCAATTCAAAGTGGACATAATCGAAAACGAAAACGCAAAAGATCGTCGGCCGATTTTCCGACCCAACTCTCGAGGAATACCATTCCGGAAATGTAGCACATTCTACCACTTATCAGTACCTTAACCACGATCGATCGAACTTCACCGCACCTACCTGCCCACCGACCGGTTCATCAATTGCAAATGCAGCTCGCATAAATTGCTATTAATAAGTTAATTAGACGTTCGACCAGCGGTTTCAGCGAGCCAACCTACCTGGTATTTACAGGTCGGTCGGTTGGTTGGTTGGTTAAAAGGCGCCCACCGGCTGGCAGTCGTTTTGCGGTTTTAAATCGATTTATTATCTGTCGCAGTGCAATATGAGATAACTTGACGGGCAGAGTCTGTTGTCCGATGCAAGACACGAGAAGAAGTGGGGATTTTTTTGATATTCCGTAACAAATTTTCGTAGGACTAAAAGTTACCTGTTGTGGTGGATCGGCCTGCCGATTCCGCTGCCAAGCGAAGTGCTCTGTAGTCGTCGTAGTCGCTGAATGATGACTGAGAAGCTGGGCAGCCGTCAAGGGATTACTGTCGAGGCCCCGGTCAAACCCAAGACCGGAGTCGTTCGAGTTGTCACAATTGGTCGACGCTGGAGGACGTTGCTGCTGGAGACTAAACTGGGTATGTTGCTGCTGGTGTTGCAGTTGTTGCTGCTGCTGAAGGCGCTGTTTCGTGGCAGTTAGTTTACTGGCCACAGACGCGAGCTTACCCGAGTGGATTCGGCCGGGGATTCGCTTCGACGGTATCCGTAATACTTTGCGGTGTAGTTTGGATGCGATCGTCGGACTGGGACTGACGCTGTGTTTTACTGAAATGAAAAAAGAATGGCGATTGAAGCATTAAGTATGGTTATAATAATTATAAGATGTAGCAATATAGGAGATAAACGTTCTTATTAAACGTAAATAATAGCGGTTGAATGTTTGAATATAGGGTAACGGGATGTAATGTCAGCCTAGCTCCTTGATTCGGCCTATGTACCAAATATGTCATTATTTCTTCGATAATCAACAAAATCATGTTGCTATCAACATGATCGATTTATTTCAAAGCAATTCAAACATAATTAATCAATTTATAGTTGTTCACTTCCACGTAATTTTCGATTTCCTTGACTTTTAAGACACCATGACTTTACTGGTTAAGCTGAAAAGATTATCTATACGATCTTCGAATGATCTAAATTTGCCGAAATTGAACCTATAAACCGAATAATGCAGCCAAGATGTACAGAATATAGTCACATGTTATAAACCAACAGGTTACATTGGTAAAATAACAATGATTTAACAAGCTAACGGTAGACCCACTGTTAGGGACATATTTTTTCTAGGTTCCCAAATATGGCCTGTCTTATGGAAAGCGTAGTAAAAATGTTGTTATTGGTAACGAATACGATACAAATGTTTGAGTTCCGGTTGAATGTTGTTCATATGGCTCATCTTAACACAAATTAAAGTAACAAAATCTGTGTAAAGCGAATTATAATGTTTTGATTGCCGAATGACCGCTAAATCATATGTGAAAATCACCCAAGTGTTTCGAGGCAGTTTAAGTATAGTTTGATTTGTGAAATTGTTTGTTGGGTAGAGCGAATACAGCTGGGAACGCCTTGAATCAATATATCAGGAAGAAACCCGGACGAAGATTGCATTTTCCAAAAGATCAATCAAATGGGATGAACTTGCATCCATGATTAGACCCAATTTGGTACCCATAGACCGACATTACATCCATATCCCTCGAAAGTTTCCGACTTTATAAAACGAGTTGTGTAGCTTTTCGTGATACATATTACCAGATGGCTTATTAAATATATCTTAGGAAGTGTATAGCTAGTTAAATGTTGTTTCCAGCTCAAATACTCCATGAGTTACAAAGGAAAATGTAATCGATTGTTTCATATTAGGCTGAGTCAAGGGACACATACCCTATGAAGAGATACACGAACAAATCAAAGAGGCTAGTGAGGAGTTTATGACGACTCTGTAACTGAATTGGCCGGTTTGACGTGCCGCAATGGCTCAGTGGGGATTCTTTGTCAATACCCGAACCTAAGAGTCAGTTATGTTTATATCCCATTAATTAGTTTTTCCACTTTGTTTATCTACTCTAATTTTTTGTATAATTCCCTAGTAATAAATGAAATTCAAAACGAAATTTTTGTTTACGTTCCCGTGCAGTTTGCAAAGATGAATATCGTCTCGCTAACGCATGAAGATACTGACATATCAACGTTGAAAATTGTCTTATTACGAATGAACAAGCTAGTGTTATTTCAGAAGCGGCCTTCGGTGAGATCTATCTGATTATAAATACAAAAAAACTATTTTCAAATAATAATATATACGGGGTTCAATAATACCCTTTTTCCCAATGTTATCGGTAATGTTTAAATGCGGGGCTTATTATATGTGAAAGTAACCTCGGAATAGGCGTGACTCTCCAGACATACTGAAACGGGTTACTGAATATGCAAAAGAGCTACCACTTTCTAACTCCCAGATTAAAATTGATTTCAATTGTCACTATAAGAATTGTTGCAAACAATTTCTTCCATAACACCATTGGCCTATGCGTGTTAAATTGAATACAATATAATCTTGAGTTAGAAATATGTTGTAAGTCCTATAAGAGCTTCCTATTAATGCTTCAATTTTCAAATCTTCAAGTGTATGCAGGAACATGTTGATCCTTAGTACGGTACATATTCTGTTCATTAAAAGTTTTAAATTTTTAAGAGCATACGATTGAACGGTTTTCTACATCATCCTTTCGCTTCCAGAGATTGAGATATTGAGATTTACAACCCTAACAAAATGCACTAAAGGTTCTTTCTTCTTCCTTAGCGTATTGGTTTCACAATTTTTGCTTACTGCTTGCTCTCAACTTAGTGTTCTAAATGCAACTCCACAGTTACTAATTTTTACATTAATTTGGTTTGTGTGGCAAGAACAATCATACCCTATGCCCAGGAGTCGAGAAATTCCACAACGAGACATTCCTAGACCAGACTAAGGTAGTCCACGTTCAA
>JASCZW010019587.1:0-13525 GCA_034211315.2 Aedes japonicus
TGACGAGCGAAGCGAAGAGATGGATGAACGATTGTTGAAATCCAGGATATGGACCATGAGGAAGTTAGGGAGCCCCCTGTCTAAAATTGCAAAAAAAAACTGTAATGTTGGATGGCGTGTTTTATTTGTTTATTTGAAGTAGACATCAACAGACCAAGTTTAGGTCCTAATGATGTTTTTTTTTTTTTTTTTTTATCATTTATTTGTACAGGCTCAAATCGAATCAACTTTACAGAGCCAAAGTTTTCATGTTTATATGCATCAGTTATCTTAGAACTAAGGTTAAGGGGATAGAACCGATTACTCGCGGTCGTCTCGAGGTTAATAGGAATAACGATTTTAAGGATGGGAAAATTGGGGTGGAAATTTTGAGCAAGCATAAGGAATCAATGGTTTTCTTATATCTAGAACTTCAAATTACATTTTTTAATTGGATAACTCTCACTCACACACACAATCACACTCACACACACACACACACAACCACACTCACACACTGGCGCACACATTCCTCACAAATTTAACCTAAACAAGTTAGTTAATCAAACTACAATCTAAGGTTAATGTTAGTCAAAAACACATAA
The DNA here is from genome assembly GCA_034211315.2 of Aedes japonicus. NCBI lineage: Eukaryota > Metazoa > Arthropoda > Insecta > Diptera > Culicidae > Aedes > Aedes japonicus. The sequence goes on from JASCZW010019587.1 coordinate 585, forward strand.
ATGAGTTTCATAACTCCAGATCGCGCGCAGCCAAAATATCTCGAATCAGTACATTGGGTTGTCTACCTCGAGGCCGAAGAATCATACAGCCAGATCTGACTCCACGATGCTCAGCACAAAACCAAATAACGTGATCTGCGTCCTGGTAACCTTGTCCGCATTCACAGAGATTGCTGTCTCCCAGCCAACACAGAACAAATGAGCGTTTAAAGAATAATGATTGGACATGAGGCAGAGACATCACACGAATGAAGTCTCGACCCACATCTAATCCCTGAACCAACATTTCTTAGACACCTTTGGAGTGATAGGAATGTAGCCATCGCCCCAAGTCTCCTCTACTCCATTTATACTGCCAGCTATCGAGTGATATCTGACGAAAAATATGGAAAAATTCGTTGAAGGCGATTTGTCGATCATAAATACTCGCCTTCCATAGCGCCCACCCTTGCAAGCGAGTCCGCTTTCTCATTGTCAGGAATCGAACAATGAGAAGGGACCCACAAAGGTGATAATAAAGAACGTGAAGATAAAGCACTTAGAAGACCTCGTATTTTCATAAGAAAATAGGAGGTGTGATAACTACCGGCCTCAAGGAGCGAATAGCCTCTATAGAACTAAGACTATCCGTGAAAATGAAGTATTGATCCGGTGTAAAAGAGGCAACAGTTTCTAAAGAAAAATAAATTGCTGCCAATTACGCGACAAAAGCAGAACAAGGTGCTTGAAGTTTACGAGCGACGCTATAATTTTCATTGAATACACCAAAGCCAGCGAGTCTTCTATCAAAGACCCGTCTGTGAAAAACGTTTTGGTGGAATCAACTAGGCCAAACTTTGCAGCAAATATCACCGGAGCAATCATAGGACGATGATGCTCTGGGATTCCATGAAGCTCCTGTTTCATGGATAAATCAAAATGAACCGAATTTCCGAAGTCGGAGAAGGAAACACAATTGGGAATATTAAGCGAAGGGCTGACATCCTGTGTTATGTACAAATGATACAAGCTCATGAAGCGGGTTTGAGGATTCAACTCTGGAGCTTCTCAAAGTTTTCGATCACCTGGGGTTCATAACTTCACACCTGGTGAGGAGCCGGAGAGATAACTCTGTAAACCGATCTGAGAGTGGCAACATGCCAGCCAGCACTTCAAGACTCATGGTGTGAGTCAGGTGCATGCAACCTAACGCGATACGAAGACACCGATACTGAATACGTTCCAGTTTAATGATGTGCGACCGAGCCGCTGACTGAAAACAAAAACTACCGTATTCCATAACCGACAAAACCGTTGTCCGGTACAACGTTAGAAGATCTTGCGGATGCGCTCCCCACCAGGTCCCGGTAATTGTGCAGAAAAAATTGACCCTTTGCTGGCATTTTCGCTTCAGGTACTCAATGTGAGATCTCAGGTGCACTTTGAATCGAACCAGACCCCAAGATATTTAAATGACATGGAATGAGTTATCGGTGTACCCAAAATTTGAAGTTTCAGTTGTGCAGGGTTATGCTTCCTAGAAAAAACTACCAACTCAGTTTTCTCCGTAGAGAATTCGATACCTAGCTCTAGAGCCCAAGTAGACAAATTGTCTAAGGTATCCTGCAAGAGGTCCTTGTAGATCGACCCCATTGGGTCCCGTGACGAGACACTACGCCGTCATCTGCAAGTTGTCTCAACGTACAGTTGTCACCTAGACAACCGTCAATGTCTTTGACATAAAAATTATATAAAAGAGGGCTTAAACATGATCCCTGGGAGACCCATGTAGCTAAATCGAAAAGCTGTAGAGTTTCCATGAGAAAAGCTCATATGTTTCTCTGACAGCAAATTGTACAAAAAATTGTTCATTAATGGTGAAAAACCACAAGCATGGAGTTTATCTGAGAGAACTTCAACAGATACTGAATCAAAAGCCCCTTGATATCCAAGAATACAGAAGCCATTTGCTCTTTTTTAGCAAAAGCTAACTGAATATCTGTGGAAAGCAACGCGAGACAGTCGTTCGTTCCCTTACCCCTACGGAAACCATATTGAGTATCTGAAAGCAGGTTATTCGTCTCAACCCCATTTGTCCAGACGGAAAAGGATCATTTTCTCCAACAACTTGCGAATGCAGAGATAACATCGCGATGGGTCGATAGGAGTTGTGGTCGGACGCGGGCTTACCAGGTTTTTGAATGGCAATAACTCTCACCCGTCTCCAATCATCCGGTACAATGTTGAGTTCCAGACACTGATTAAACAAGTTCAACATGCGCCTCTTCGCGACGTCTGGGAGGTTCTTGAGCAAGTTGAACTTGATCCTGTCAGCTCCTGGAGCCGTATTGCCACACGAAAGGAGTGCGAGAGAGTTCTACCATTGAAAAGGGTTGGCTAATCTCATCTATCGAATTCGTTGTTTCGCGAGAAACATTTGTGCTGGCACAGAATCTGGACAAACTTTTCGCGCGAACTTGAGGATCCATTGGTCCGAGTACTCCTCGTTCTCGTTGTTCGTAATTCTGTTACGCAATCTTCGCGCCGTATTCCAAAGGGTACTCATCGACGTTTCGCGCGATAATCCGTCCACGATGTGTCGCCAGTAACCGCGTTTCTTGGCCTTGATGAGGCTCTTAAATTCTCGTTCGAGAGCCGTGTACCTTTCAAAGTGCTCAGGTGTTCCACGTCTACGGAAAACTTTGAACGCGTCAGACTTTTGCGGTAAACCTCGGTGCATTGCTGATCCCACCATGGGAAGGAGGTTTCCTGCGAAATGACGTCCCTGGAACTGGTCGAGTTTGAGCTTGAAGCGCGCTTTCCAAAATCAGGTTGAGAGGAAGTTATATTCCTCCAGCGGTGGAAGCCCTTCTACCGTTGATAAGGCTTCATCTACTGCTGTCTTGAACCTTGTCCAATCGATATTACGAGTTAGATCATACGTGACGTTGATGGATGCCGGTGGAGTGAGCCCGGTGGCAACCGAAATTTTTATAGGCAAATGATCACTACCGTGGGGATCCTGGATCACATTCCACGTGCAGTCCAACGATAATGAATTCGAGCAAAGTGTGAGGTCTAACCTACTACCAAGTGAGGATGGACCAGCCAAGCGTGTAACTTCTCCATTGTTGAGAACTGTCATATTGAAGTTGTCACAGAGGTCATATATCAAAGAAGACCGGTTGTCATCGTACAGTTCTCCCAGCCTGTACCGTGAGAGTTAAAATCTCCCATGACCAACCGCGGAGCAGGCAGAACCGAACAAATATCTGAAAGTTGTTTTCAGTTAATTGGTGCTCTAGGAGGAATGTACACGGAAGCAATGCAAAGGCTTTTATTTTTAATAACAGCCTGACGTGCGACAACTTCAATACCTGGAATTGGAGGAAAATTCACTCTATAGAAGGAGTAGCACTTTTGATCCCCAAAAGTACTCCTCCTCACGTGAATCCTCACGATCAAGCCGAATAATGTTGAAATCGTTAATCGGAAGATCGATTTCGGCTGAAAGCCATGTTTCACAAAGAGCAAATGCATCACAACCGATATTGTGAGCTAAAAATTTGAATGATTCCAATTTAGGAATAAGACTTCGACAATTCCACTGCAGAACAGTGATCAAATCCCCGACCTCTTTTGGCAAATTATCCATCGAAGGAAATGATAGCTGCAAGGATGGGCCACTTTAATGTTAATTTCTTCAAAAAGTTTTCACAGTGGGAAGCATTGCCATAACAATGCTTTTAAGAGGGTCGAGACATTTCGAGGTACTTCAAAATACCTTCCACAATATCATCGAACGAGAACAGCCCAGATGAAGGGGGCTTCTGTTCTTAAAATCAGGGCATCAGAGGATTTAGATGTCCCCGGGAGAGATGGAAATCCTGTGTGTAGTTGGCACTACGAAAACCAGGAGGATTCGGAATATCCTTCTTTCTCTGCTCTTTGAATTGGGCATGTTTATTTGAGGCTTCTGATCAGCTGCTTTCACAGCTCGGATGCGTCTTCGCTTCCGTGGAGCACCTTCTGGAAAACTAAAGATGCCCCTCCTCAACCAAATCCGAATCAGACTCGTCATCTGAGAGAGGAGCGAAAGGATTTGTATTGGTATCGGGTGGCGAAGCTTTCTTAAGCATTTCTGCAAAGATTGCTTCGAACGTTGTTTTAGCGAACGTTCTAATTTTTCCCCGCGTTGTTTATACGCCGGGCACGACGAAAGAGCGTGAGGAGGGGTTCCCTTGCAGAAAACACATTTTAGTGTGTTATCTGCACAGAGCCCAACCTCATGTTTCTCCCCGCAAGTTGAGCAGCGTGTCTTATTGCCGCAATGGGAGGCCGTATGCCCCATCTGCTGGCAGTTTTGGCAAATCATTACCCGGGGTACAAATAACCGCACAGGTAGCCGAAGTTTGTCCAGTTCTAAAAAGTGAGGAAGGGCAGAGCCAGAAAAGGTTACCCGAAACGAGTCTGTGTGGGTAACTTTCTTGCTTACCCTCGCTGTGCGATATTTTAACTAATTTTGTCACTTCCAGTATCTGAACTGGGGGAGCAGAGGGTTCTTGAATCGGCCAACCGCCCGCTTCTTCAAAATTTCAGGGCACAGACTCGCCTCTGTGACCACTCCTACAATCTCCACATCACGAGCTGGAATATAAACTCGATATTCGAGTGTAAAATGCTGGGAAGCAGCAATCTCATTAGCCTGTTTCAGGTTAGAGACGACAACACGGAGTTTATTAAATTTTACTTTCGTGATCTCTGTCACGGCTGAAAATCGCTTCGTCAGATCAGTAGTGATTTGGTACACGTTCAAAGGTTTCATTTGGGCTGAAAGTAGACAACCCATGGACCGACCGAGTCAATTGGATACGATCGCGGTCGGAAATTTGTTTGTGCCACCCCATCATCGGGTGGCAAAGGCTCTTTTTCACTACAAACCGTCCATGTCGAAGAAACCTCTTCCACATGCACGATTTGCCTTACTTGCCAACAATTTAAATCACACACAGACACAAACAAGGAACACACAAATTAAAGCTAAACTCTAGTGGAATGAGGGACGGGGGGGAAAAAAAAACTTAACTAATATTACTGATCTTTTGCTGCTGCTGCTGCTGCTGCTGCTACTGCTGCTGACGCACCGTATGCGCGAACGTCGCACTTCTATGCGGGGAGCGGGAGCGGTGCGCTGAAACTGATCGCCTTCGGGTGCACTCGCTCAACGCTGTCGGATGACCGTTGGCGGTGTAGTGGTGTATCGCTGGTTAGCGTCACCACGCGGAGATGAAGCGAAAATAAGCGGGAAGATAATTCGCCAGCAAGCACTGCTTGATTTTCCTATTTCACTGGAAAACCACACTGCCTTCTTAGAAAAAAAGACTCACTTTTGCTCTACTCACTGAGGTGAGTATATTTTGAGAAAAAAAACTAGTTATTTCCAAGGTTAGCACTCGAATAAATCTTCCAAATAACGGAGCGCTGGATCGAACGAACTTTCTTCTTTCGCTGAACGAAGTGGGGTGTCCTAATGATGTTAAAAACACAAAAAAAATACAATAAGAAACGATTACATAACCTCTTAACTGGATTCAAAACAAAAAAATAAATAAGTAAAAATAAAATAATTAAAGCTATACACTATCTTAACTACGTGTGTCAATTGTTCTAAAAACGGTAGAAAATCTCCGACGAAGTGCGTTCCGCGTCAGATGAAAATCGAAAATGGACGCCACCCTATTGAAGGTTCGCTGCAATCCGTGAATAGCGCTATTCAACCCATAGTTGGTGCGGCGAAAAGGAAGCCTGAGCAAAGAGTTGTGGCGCATTGGCCTTGGTTGGACGTTGATGCTAATTTGTTGAAGGATCCTTCCGCAGTCGATTCTTCCTTGTAGAACATCTGCAGCAGTTAAAGCTCTACATACATCTCTACGGACCCGCAGAGGCTCCATGTCGACCAACTGACACCGACTTTCGTAGCTAGGAAGACGAAAAGGGTCGCTCCAGGAAGTCTACGAAGTGCGAACCGAAGAAAACGGCGTTGAATAGATTCCATTCGCTCGGCGCCATTATCATAGCATGGACTCCAGACCGCTGAACAATACTCCAGTGTCGAACGAACGAGGGAATAATAGAGCGATTTAAGGCAGTGAATGTCGCTGAAGTTCTTCGCAACCTTGAATATAAAACCGAGTGTCCTTGAAGCTTTGTCAACAACATACGATAAATGTTGCGTATACGTCAGTTTCGAATCCAGCTGAACACCTAGGTCTTTAACGCACTGCTTTCGTTCGATGGTTGTACCGAGAAGATGGTAGTTGAACAAAAGTTGGTTGTTTCTGACGTGAGAAGGTTATCACTGAGCACTTGGCCGGGTTGACCACCAACCGATTCAGAGTACACCAATGAGCAAAGGCATCAACCTGCGCTTGGAGGAAATGGCAATTGGCGGTTGAACAGATTCGCATACAGATTCTCAGGTCATCAGCAAACGACAGGCGAGGCCTCCAATAACATAGTGTACGTCGTTGAAGTATAAAAGAAATATCAACGGTCCCAGATGGCTACCCTGCGGTATCCCGGACATGGCGCAGAAACTCCTTGAACGTAGGTCACCCAAGGCAACTGTCAATTGACGCCCTGTGAGGTATGATCGAAACCATCTTAAAGATTACCACCAACTCCTAGTCTGTCAAGTTTAGCGATCGCGATATCATGATTCAGCTCAAAAGCTGCCGTTAAATCTGTGTAGATCACGTCCGTTTGGCATCGAGCGATCATACCATCAGTGATGTACGACGTAAGGCACAATAAGTTTGTAGTTGTGGAACGCCCTGGTGAGAAAATCCGTGCTGGTCGTCACTTAACAACTGCTTGCAATGTGTAAAAAGTGAGTTCTTAACGACCAGTTCAAAAAGCTTCGATACAGCGCTTAACGATGTGATTCCTCAGTAGTTGTTCACGTCCCGCTTGCTTCCTTTTTTATATACCGGAAACATGTCCGCCATTTTCCAGCAATAAGGAAATGTACCGCTAGAGAGGGACATCTGGAATACCTGACGAAGTGGATACAGAAGAAAAGCCATGTTCTGTTTCAGAAAAACCGACGGAACCCCATCGGGCCGGGCTTAAGCGAAGTTTTAAGGTGTAATGCCGCGTTCAGATTGATTCTGAATCCACATCAACTACGCTGAGTGTTTGATTTGCCAAGGGAACATTGCCGGCGGCAGCGTGAACAGAATGACTGGTTAACCTCTCGTCTTCATAAACACTAGCAAATTTTGCCGAGAACAGATCGCAAATTTCTTTGAGTGCCAGCAGTTTCGCCATTATAGAACATGGATGAAGGTAAGCCTACTTCCTTACGTTGTTGATTAACATAGCTCCAAAAAGATTTCGGATGAGATTTGAGACGCCGTTGAACCCCACTCAGATAACGTTGAAAATGTGCACGACTGGTCCGTTTATACTCGTAGTTGAGTCTGCTATAGTGGCGTTTAAGCGATATGGTGCGGTGTTTCGTGAATCTTTTAAGAGCAGCCCTTTTAATCCGTTTTAGCGAGCGAAGAGCGTTCGTCATCCAAGGAACCCGAGAGTCAGTCTGAACAATCTTTTTGGGACGTGTCTGTCAATGACATAAGCCAAGACGTGGGAAAAAGTTTGAGCAGCGATGTTAACGTCGGTCGAATCAAGAATGCTCTGCCAATCCAAACTAGATAAAACATCACCAATACTGCGATAGTCGGCTCTACGGAAGTCATATGACACAGTAGCAGGAGTGTCGACGAAGTCCCGAGCTAAAACGTCCTCGACAGCAACTATTAGAGAAGGATGGTGAGGGACATCCTTAACTAGAGGCACGGGAGCTGTAGAGATGAAGGGAGCAATATCTTGGCCACTCACGAAGCAGAGATCTAGAGAGCGATTATTCTCATTCACCACGTTGTTAACTTGGAATAGAGTTGTGTGAATGTGGTTTTGATTTTTGTTTTGCTTTAAATAGAAAGTTTTATAAGATAAAAGCATTAGTAATAATTGAGTTTTAATATTCAATCCTAGCAATTTTTTACGCGCAGCTGCTTTGCAGCATGGGGCAAATCGTTATAAATCAGTCATAATATACTCATCTGCAGTTACTAGTACATAAATCATGGAGATGAAACTTATGGTTTCTCTGTTTGACTCAAGGAAAATTATTTGCTAAATATTAGTTCTTCAATTTGGGGTATGGGTACTCCTCAATATGAATTATACACAACATAATATGCATTGCTGCTATATAATATTTAAAAAAAATTGGCTTAAGTCACAAACTACTCCATAACGAACTTTTGTCGCATTCATCGCTTTGTTATAACTATAGTTTTACTGTGCTTTTCTATGCTTCACACCGACCTATAGGATATATCGAAACTGACTTGAAGAATGCGACACGGCGTAAAGGCCAAGCTACAATAGTGAACGCCGCACAATGGCAAAACAACACACTCCGTTTTTTTTTGCACGGGGGATACGTTCCACTTTTAGTAAAAAAAAGACTAAATAGAGTTGATAAATTCACATGTTTGAACATTTTATATCGCTTCGATTTTGTTTCTATGCGTTACCATTCCATGCAATGTTCAAAATACAGTTTTAAAACTTTGAGTATTTACACCAAAAATTGTGATTTTTTTTGAAAAACTGTCATATGATTACTTTTGGCCCAAACGTAAAAGGTGATTTGAATAAGATCGATAAGTTGTTCCGTTCTGGAGTCATCACCGAAAACAACCCGTGTAAAAAAAACCTTAGTGCATTAAACACACGTTCTCTCGTTTGTTGTTTACAAGGGCACAAGCGGCAAGTGCGGCATTATACTAATATCGAATTCGTTTTTGAACCTAGGTTGGAACCAGTTCCAACCTGCGATACCCGAACTTATTGTCAGTGCAAACCTCAATCCGATACGAGTTACAAATAAAACCATACGCACTGACGTTAAACACACAACCAGTCGATCCAATTTTGATACCCGATCTAGTTTGGAACTGGATGAAAAACGAATTCGCTATAACATCCCGCAATTCGACAAAGATTTTCATTAGGGCCTAACTGAAAAACGTAAACAATGGCTTTTACCGCGAATTTCTCGTCATTAAAAACTTGCCCAATCAATCCACCACGGTCATTTCGAAAGGGAAGAGTTCACCTATCCTATAGAATTGGAGGCTTACATGGATAGCCTTTGTGCCACGAGAAATGTACGGAAGAAACCATTGTTTACGTTTGTCAGTTAGGCCCTAATGAAAAATCTGTGTAGAAATATTAAAAATGCTGAATAAGCGCGGCAGCATTTGCGCGGCAACTAGAACATCATGTAAGAATAGTTTTTGGATCGATTATCGTCGACTCGGCTCTTTCTCGAGAGTGATTTGTATTACAGGTATACCTCGATAGTACGTACATCAAGTTTCTTACTTCAAATCGCAATCACATAAAAACTACTGATTGAATCTCCAATTTCATTTGACTATAAGAAAGACCAGCTTCTGTTCTTTCTTTTGGTTGTATTAGATTTCAGATACAACCAGTAGTTTTTATGCAATTTCAATTTGAAGTGTGAAAATTGATGTACGCACTATCGAGGTATACCTGTATTTTAAAATGTTCACATTGCCATTGAGGTTTTTGTGTCCAGTGAATAATTGCTGATGCTTTCTTTTTTTTTGCTTCTTCTAGAAACTGTTTAATTTATTGACGACATGTGCGCGTTGTACGTTCGACTCTTAGAGATGGCGCTGTTGCTAAGATATTACAGATATTACATCCACCAACAAATAAGATGTTTGTTCTTATGTCTTATTTCATCAATGAAATGTACACCCAATGGAATGAAATTAATCGCTGGAAAAATATCAAAGTTTTAGTTAAGGTAACTCAATAACTATAGTCACACTTGAGCCTCACAAATTAACAAGTAAGTTAAAAAAAACTATAGCCATATTAGAATACTAACAAATGTATCATAAAAATCCGACATTCTGTCTTTATTGGCATTGTGTACCGATGTCTGTTGCTGCCTGTCCTTTTTCGGATATTTTTTATACAAGGGGTCGGTCAATCTGATCAATTCAAAATCTTCAAGAGATTTCAAATCTTTTCCAAAGATCGGGTCGTTGATCGGGCAATCTTGGTTTAATAACAACACATTTTTTTCAGTGTCTCAAAATTGTAAATAAAAATGAAAAAAAAGCAACCCATTTCACAACAAATTCAAGTCCTTTGATCTCTGTATTAATATATGATCAATATATTGTAATTATGATTAATTCTATTATTAATATAATTACATATATTCCAGGACAAATATGTTACATAAAGTAATATAAGCCAGGCATGAAACATCAGTAAGTATAATTTTGCTTAGAGCTATGATCTGGAACTGGATAATTTGACCTAGATTCAACCAATCCATTCAAAACGACGTGGTGCTGGCGTTACCGTAGTCAGCAGGTTACTGTAGGCCATTGTACCAACAGTTGGAGTCGGTTAAGTGGCACAATTTGGGAACTAGTTGCACCAATCAAAATCGCCAGAAGATCCTTGCCTTTGACGGTTTTGGAAGGGACGATGGATAGACATTTTTGGCATCTTGATTTCGTAAAGCATTTGGTTAACTTTTTCTCAGACCATCTGGCCTAAACGGTAGATATGATCAAGAGCTTTCTAATGAACAATGAAGCAGATTAGAACAAAGCGTTGAGCCCAGCTGAGCTTAAATACCCGGTACGAAACGGTTGTGAATAAAATTATAAAAATTCCTTCGGCAAAGGCGACACAGTTTTTCTAACCATGATATCGTCGGCAAGTGATCTCCGGTGTTTGAGTAGGGGCTAGATGTGCTTTGAGTAGGGGACGCAATGTGAAAAATTGCAAAGTTGCTTGAAATAAAAAAAAAACAAAAAATACTTCTATCATTTATTTAATAATCTCCATTATTTTCCCAAAACAGTAAATGCCTTTAACCAGCCTACGACAAGAAATTATTTTCACAAGATTTACAATATCGTATACGTATACGTATAAATAAACACTAAAATGGTTTGTTAAATTATCTGGTAATGATACCCCACTCACTGATCACACACAGAATTTTAATACGTTGTTGGAATCCGCCCTGCTGATGATTGTTGAACATAATTTTCTGCTGTTGTTGTTGCTGCTGCTGCTGCTGATGTTGATAAGGTGTTGGCTTGCTGGGCTTGTTGTTGATAATCCTGTTGATTCAAGGCGTTTCCAAGTTGCCCACTCGGGCCGGACAGGGGCACCCTTTTAGCAGCACTGTGGACCATTCCACCTTGGTTCTGCACTTGCTGTTGTTGCTGCTTCTGCTGTTGAGAATTCTGGTTCTGTTGCTGCTGATAGGGAAATCCTTTATTTTGTTTCCATAAAATAGGTTATTGAGGAAAAGGTTGTCGGTGTGGCTTACATCTGCCTGCTGCTGATTCGGATGTTTGAGAAATGATTAAAAAATTAAAATAATTATACCAACGTCTTCAAACCACTTACATTTGACTGCTGTTGTTGTTTTGTTGTGCCTGCTGCTACAGAATTAAAATAGATATAAGAACAAATTTACAAATGTCATTGTGTATAATTGATCCATATTCTTACGTTTGCCTGCTGTTGTTGTTGTTGGTGTTGTCGTTCGCTTTCACCTTTGTCGTCCTGATCTTCATCGGTGAGAAATTCACGCTTTGGATAAGGTATAGGGCAGCCGGCAACGACGTTCACCGTAGGCATTGTATCTTTCGAAAAGTAGAGATCCAACATTGCCTGTTCCGAAGTAATGCGCTTGTTCAGATCCATCAGCAGCAACTTTTGAAGCAGGTGAAATGCCTTACTATCCGATTTCAGCTTGACAATTGCTTGACCATGGAAGGAAACGATTAATAGACCCTGAAATGAGTTAAAATGTAAAAATGGTAAAATTGCCTTTGGACCTTATTGAACTTTTTGAATTTAAACTTAAAAATGCTTGCGCTACAATATTTTACCCAGTCTGTATTGTTATCCAAACAAGAACAAGAAAACAAAAACACGAAAACAGGAAACAAGAATTTTGACATTTTGAAACACTGAATTAAAACAACAGTCTGTTTCAAACTGTCATACAAGATTTTAAATCTTGATAAGATCATCAGATCTTTTTCAAGATCGAAATGAAAAATGAGGAGATCTGATAAAATGATCAGGAAGTCCGACCGCTTGTTTTTATATCACGAATTTTTTTTTTCAATCATTACTATGAGCTGGCGTGCTTTCTCCACGTAACAAATTATTTAGAATATATTAGAACATTGCAGCACTATGCGCACAGCCGTGCCGTTGCGTGGCGTTCACTATTGTAGCTAAGCCAAAAACGAATTTTTCTATAGTTATAACGACTTATAATGAGGTCGCATTTTCCCTAGCTGAAGTTAAATAACTTTATATTGAGTGTATCGAATAAATCGATTTGGAATTTAATTAATTGGAAATCTTTATTGATGTGAAGCTAAAGACTTAACTTTGTTAATTCCACATATTTGCCTTAGATATTATAGCTTGGTTCAAAAACAGGAATTGAAACTAATTTCCTCCTTCTATTTTGATTTTCTTGATGATACTTTATGTTACTTACGACCTATTAAAAATTTGCTCTGGAAAGTTTCACCTGCGTGACACTCATTATAACAACAGTGATTACTATTTTGATTTGCACAGAATTTTTTTCACCGTGCAAGGATAAGTTTTTTATGGTTTATACATATACTATATAATGTCCGTAAAGCACGGAGAATATTTGCACTTAAATCAATACCATTCGTATAAGGGAGCGATTCATTTATACTCGATTTTACCACTGTTGGTTTGTGTTTTGTGCGGTCCAACTTGTGAGGGAAGAGCTCGCAACGTTTTATTTACAAATGCTGTTGGGG
>JASCZW010019588.1:0-13512 GCA_034211315.2 Aedes japonicus
TTGAATTACTACTTCAACCTAAGCGATAGATATTCTTCAAATCACTATTTAGGTTGAATGACAGAGGCGAGGAGACTACTACAACAAAAGCTGTTTGGAGTAACTGGCGACCAACCATTCAACACCAATGAATTATTGCGACCTTCGTTACAAAAACAAAAATCCTAAAGATTTTAGTCAATTATATTATGGTTTCAGTTGAAAAACGAATTTATCGACTAGCGACAATCGATTTTACTCTCGTTCTGTATGTTATACCTAATGTCGGAAGTAGTGCGCTGTATGGCGCATCAGATGCGCTGTACAGCGCACTACTTCCGACATTAGGTATAACGTACAGAACGAGAGTGAAATCGATTGTCGCTAGTCGATAAATTCGGTTTTCAACTGAAACTATAATATTACCTTCATTGATAGCTGCAATTTTGCTTTTTAATACGTGCGTTTTTCGGTTTGGACGAACATTAAACCTTTGCGTTTCTGTACCTCGGTAGATGTACGATACTTCCCATTTTACGCAACGAAACGATATTTGGCAACATAATTTTACACCACTCGAATGACAGCACGTTGGCTTGTATCATAATTATATACCGAAACATGTTAAAGATGTTAGATTCCAAAAAGAATGTATCTGTATTCATCGATCGTAGTGAGCTATGCTCGAAGCTAAATGAACTTTGTATTTCTATAGTTTTGCAAGATGACGTCACTAGTGAACGTGTGGTTCATCCTGATGAATGGAATTCAGTTTTGACAGGTATTCGTGGTTTGTTTGTTTTCGAATTCAAACAGATTAAATAAACAAACCACGGACTCCTGCCAAAAGAAATTCATCCGATTCATTTTGCGAGGATATGTTAGGTTGGTGTAAAACTCAATTGTCATTTTTGTTCATTCATCTGTTATTTGACGTCTTTGTTTTCTTTAAGGGATACAATAAAAAAAAATCGAATTGCGACCGTCTCGGTCATCTTTTGAGCATTAATATATTAATGGTTTGTTCAAAGATTTTAAAACATTTTGCATCAATCGGTCGGACATATTTCTACGCTTCGATGCCAATATTTCAACTATTGATTTTAAACCTTAAACTATTGAAAATCTATATAGGGTAGGGAACGGCTTCAGCTCCCCGGGACCCTATTCCAAGCACGGGGTTAACGTTAACCAATAACGCGCATATTTTGCAGTATGGTTCTCCATCTAGTGAAGCACCATACTGCAAAAAATGAGCGTTGTAAATGTTTACTCCGTGCTTGGAATTGAATCCCGAGGTGCTGAAGCCGTTCCCTCCCCTATATAAAAATGAATTTCTGTCTCTGTCTGTTACTGAACCGATCAGCGTGAAAGTGTGTATCCAGGAGTTTTTGGGGCCGGGGAAGGTTCTTATGATAGCATGAGACTCCTCCTATCTCTGTAGAGGGAGGCTCCCATACAAAAGAAACACAAATATCTGCATAACTCGAGAACCAATCAAGCAAATAAAACCAATTTTGGCATGTGGAAGTTTGTAAAGGCAAGAAATATTTCAATGATCGTTTGAGACCCCTCTTCATTCAGAATGCGGGGGGGGGGGGCTCACGTACAAAATGACACTCAGGTTTCTGCATAACTCGAGAACTAATCAAGCAAATGGAACCAGCAAATGAAAGCAAGAAATGTTGCAATTGTGGTTAGCACCCTTCCGTCCTCTGAAAGGAGGGCGGGGGGCGGTCTGCCATACAAATGAAACACAAATTTCGGCATAGTTCGAGAAATAACTAAGCAAATGGAACCAAATTTGGCAGGTGGAGGTTTTTTTTAGGTAAAGATGTGTCTATGGTGGTTTAAGACTCTTCCTCCCCTTGGAAGGAATTTCACTGGCGATCTGAGCTCTTTAATACCAAAGCTAATCATCAAGTTATTCGTTCCTGCTCGGGAACCGTTGCTAGGCAGCCGTTGGTTATGCAGTGATGGGCAGTCGGTTAACCAAGCCAGTGGTGAATTTGTAGCCAGCTGGTTGGCGCAACCACGAGGTGCTTGTGTTTGATCTAGTTGGCAGCCATCATTCGGCAAGGCGCTGCGTTGAGTGGTATGAACGGTATAAACCATCATCATCATCGCTAATGTGTGCAGAAAATGCATCAACTAGCAACATTAACATGACCAATTACCAGTAGTTAGCAGATAATTGGCGAATGATATGTCGTACAAAATTAATAAAGATGTGAATAGGCCATACAACAAGTCCCAAGAAGATCGATAAAACATGGATCATTGAAAATCGGTCCTTTCTGGGACGACCAAGTTGATTTTCCCAACTAAAGAGTTGGTTCGATTCGAATTTATCTCGTTCCAAATTCATGTCAATTGGCAGCCAGCGGTGGCCAAAAAAGTTTCAGGTTTTCCTTCGTCGCATACCTTAAATCTTGTGAACACTTTCAAACACAGCTCGGAAATTTAAAACGATTTTAACATTCATCAGACATTGCAACATAGTCCTACAGCACCTTTGCGTACAACCTCAGGGGGCTGTCCCTTGTAGTTTTTTTTTATAGAGGAAGCCCGGGCCGTTCTGGAGAATGTTTTTTAGTCATGGGCTCAATTGATCTATGTGCCACTCTTAGCGCTCCCTTCTTCGTCACCAAATGGGGTTTACCACCGTACGTGAATGAGTTCATTGGTGAGTCCTTTCCATTTTTTTCTGTAATTCAGCTTTTCTTCCATAATTGTGAATTATCATGGCTTTGACAGCCAGGAAAAAAAGAACAAATACTCGGCCACAAATTCGTTACCATTTTAATGAACATAAGACAGGGAAAAGCATAGTATTTTTCCTGAATTGATGTTAAACATGGAGTTTGAGGAATGTTATGTTGTTGTCTTTTGCATGTCATCATTTGGTGTTGTTTTAATTATTCACATCGCGCATATTATCTGGCGCTTGATTACTTTCCAGTTGGAAATAATTATAAGAAAATCAGCGGAATTTTAGTGGATTTGGTTACCGTAAGTCTTTATATTATTGTAAGAATAATATACTTGTTGTAGGGAAATATTACTAGTTGGAATCATTAATCACTGTTTTTTTTTAATTTTGCAATTGTTTTTGAGAAAATTTCAAAATCATCAATGCTTTCGGAGTCCGAACGTGGAGCAATACAGACTCACCGTGAAAACTACTTAACTGTTCGAGAAATTGCTAGCAGAAGTAAAATGGTCGTACATAAATCAAGCGGAATTTGGACATTTCTGTATTCAAGCATCGAATTCAGCAATTATTGAGCAATGACAAACACATCAAGTACTTAGGGCACCTTTTAGGGCAGCGGCACATAGTGACCGGGGCAACTAGCACTAGCACATAGGGAAACTAGCGGCACATAGTGACCGAATTTCGAACGATATTCTTCTTAATCTTCTGAAAGTTCTTGACATTCTGAACAATTTTGCTGTAAGATCGTTGAAAAATGCACTCATTCACATGCCCACAAGTGCTTCGCTACCTACCAAAAGTGCTTGACCTTTTAAACAACTTGCCTTAAGGTTTGAACTATCAAGGTGGTCGGGATCGCGATATAAACTCATTTTAAAATACTCTCTTTCTCAATTCTAAACCATACTTTCCACTTTCCGGAACCCCATGACTTTCTGAACAAGTTTGCTGAAGGTTCGAGCTTACGACATAAATTCCTTCAAAATATACTCTATTACATAGTCACTAACGCCACGTAGTGGCGGTCTTGCCGAATTAATCTCCCACCTTCCGGAAGCCTTTCACATTCTGAACAACTTTGCTTAAGGTTCAAACTTTTCTAGGAGCTAGGGATCATGAAATAAACTCGTTGAAAAATGCAATTTTCCATGCGCACTAGCGCGACGTAGTGGCCGCATTTCGAACCATACCCTCTACCTTTCGGATGTTTTTGACCTCTTGAACAACTTTGCTGAAGTCAACAGTTTTTGCAGGTAGTTAATGTGAGTCAATGGCAGTCAATGCATTATTAGAGTGTGTGTTTGAAGGATTTTTATTGAGGAATCCAAGTAAGGCTTGTTCGCGACAAAATCTGGATACCCCTAAATACGTATATCTCTGGAAATATTTCATCAACTCTGAAATATTTCGTAGACTGATGAACGCATGTCTGTTCATTGAGTAACATCAATTTTTTGGTGATACTACAAGCTTTTAGATCGATGATGGCGTCGAAAGAAGAGCAAAATCCGGATCTGCCAGTAAGAAAACTTGCAAAATAGCTTGGTTTTCCTGCAAGCACTGTCCATAACGTTCTTAAATCTTTTAAGATACGTTTGACAACAGCCAGGAAGGCTGGGAGCGGAACAAAAACTGATCCCAGGAACCACCAGACGGACGCGAAGGTGTAGCAAATATTGCAGAAGAGACCAGATCCTTCGGTACGTACTATGGCTAGAAAAATAAAAATGTCCCCAACTTTCGTGCATACTTCCAAGCATTGGTAAAGTATGAAGCCGTTCAAGGTGAAAACTGTACCGGACCGTAATGATAAACAGAATGTGACGGCTAAAATCCAGGCTCGCAAGTTGTATCGCGAATATTTGACGAAGTTTTCCTAGGTAATGGACAGTCAAACTTATGCGCTGGAAGTCTTAAAGCAACTTCCCGGAATGTCTTATTATACTGCCCAAAAAATATTTGGTTTGGCAGGCAATATGCAGTTGTGGTCGAACAAGCTAATGCTTCATCACTGCCGGAACGGTAAACAAGGAAATATGCCGTGAAGCGATTGTTACCATTCCTACGCAGCCATGAGCTGCCTCGCTATTCTGGCCTGATTTGGTATCTTGTTACTAGACCAAAGATGTTTTGGAACGGTATAAAGCGAATGGAGTCTATGTTGTACCGAAATAGGTGAATCCACCTAACTGCCCGGAGTTGCGACCTATCGAACGGTGTTGGGCTCTCGTGAAAAGAGAACTCTCTCAATGTAAACAACAAGCTACAGCTATAGAAAAACTTCGAAAATCTTGGACAAAAACAGCTAATTCGGTTGCAGAGAATTCTGCACAGACCCTAATGGCTAGAGTAAACTCAAAAGTTCGTAGTTTCTTCATGCAGCCTAATTAAGTAACTGTAATTAGTTTTAAGATGACCAATAATGTCGAGTAAATGAATAGAAAATGCATCCTGGATTGAACTAACAGCAAATTTGTTTTGTTCCAAATTAAATCTGCCCGGATTTCAAATTAAAAATTTAAAAAAATCGGTTAAAAATCGTAGTTTCTAGAACTGAAATTGATAATAACTTTCTTGCTATAGTTTAAACTAGAATTGGAATTGGTCAGTATCATCATAATCGACGGTTCTCCGTTCTTTTTTTCTTTTTATAGCTCGAAAAACCATTTTTCACGTGCGCCATCTACGACGTTAATCTCACTTTTGCGTTACTTGGATTCTTCAATACCGTACAATGATTGATAATAATCACATTCAAATGTAATAGCGCTTGCAGTGAGTGGCTTGGTTCCCCTACAGAATCATTCAGCGCAGTGAAAATTCGGTTAGTTTCGTTCATTTGGAATGTATCTTCGTTTTCATTGTTCCTTATTTTCGTTTGTTGTCGAGCAGGATGGTCTTATTTAAAAGTGATTTAATTTATATTTGTTTTATTGTAAGTATTAGACAGACACAGATCCACTGCATGCCCACCTAAATTTCTTAATATTCCAGTAATTTCTCGTGGAAGTGTAGAAAATTTCATTTTAGAGGATATATTTTAAGTACTTATGCTTGGGATCGTTGTCCTGTTTAAGGTAGTAATCATGAAATAAGTTTAATTTCTTCACGGCAGGTTGTAGGTTATGTATGAGGATGTCCAAATAACCGAATTTGTCCATGGTGGTATCGATAAACTGCATAGGACCGGTTCCACTAGCTGCCATTGAACACCATAACATAACGCTACCTCCACAGTGCTTGACTGTTGGGGTCAAATGTTGACTCTCAAGAGTCGAATTTCATTTTCTCCACACCATCTGCCTTCCATCAGACCCTATAACATTGATTGTGGTCTCGTCGGTGAACATAACCTTGTTTCAGAACTTCTGTGGCTTGCCAATATGCTCCTTTGAAAATTCTAGTCGCTTCTTCAACACATCATCAAGTGGCTTTTTTCGAGCCACCCAACCAGAAAGCAGATTGTTTCAGTGAGTCACTCACGTAACGGTATCCGCACTGACGGGTCCTACGAAGTCAGAAACTTCCTTTGCCAATTTCGGAATTTTTTGTTCATCGCCTGTTGTCAATATCCGTTTTGTTTTCGTCCTCTGCTGGGCTGATTTTTCATGATGCCTGCGTACTTCCACTTTTTAACAATATTCTGCACTGTATCAGAGTTCGCGTTGCAAAATCTGTTTTATTGCAAGGGGTGAGTCGCTTAGCACAATATTCCTTGTGCCCATTTTTTTTAATGTGCCTCTAAGCGTTACGTTAAGTGCCAACAGGTGCCCATGTATGCCATGGCAATTTGACAGCTCAACCGTTATGTTTTAGCTACGCCTGGCAACCAGGCGATTATTTTGTTTATCTTTGCAAATTTTTTCCAGGTGATTTGAGTCTCGGTCAAGGTTTTTGCTGTGGAAAGCGCGTTTTTTATACTCTTGTGTTGAGACAGCAAATTTCAGTGCTAAAGAATAAAAGCTCTAGAAGCTAAGCACTGGAAGAACGTGCAAGAATTCCTATAAACTGTTTTATATTTATGATTGGTTTATCCTCTTTCTCAACAGCTCACGTACGCCTGCGAAAACAATTAACAAATACTCCACCTTTGAATAGCAGATTCATCCGGCGTTTTAACAAAATGTATCAAACCGTATCTTCCGTTCGAGATTGCCCTGTAATCATATTAACTATTCGATACATCTGTACTTATATTTGTTAATTGTAACCGTTTAAAGCATACCATCATAACCTTTTTCAATGCTTTCTTCTTGAATGGTCTCTAATCCGCTCGAATTATCTGGCATATACTTTTCTGAACCACTCAATGGATCACAAGATATGATATCTGAGTCGTTGTGTGAAGTACTAGTAGTAATCTCTAACGATGTTCCGCTGTCGGCATTGCTGAGGATTACGAACTACACTGTAGTAGGAGAGTGACTTATTACATTTTATGTCGATGATTGTGTCGATATGTCCGAATATGTTTGACGTAATTTCCTTGATGAAAATTCTGGCATACTGAAATGAACATTACTGCTAGGCCTGGTAAGGCTTTAAATGTGCCAGTTTCTTTTCATTGATGTTTTTAACGTTTATATCTCTTGGATGGCCTCGATGGTAAGCTGAGCCAATGACTGGAGGTAATGGAGGTTAATTGTTCCATATTTGGCCTTTAATTTGTTCCAACATTGTGCCTTTAATTGTAGCTGCTAGGTGATGTCATGCCACGACTTATTAATTTAATCGCTTACGTCATCCATTGTTCCACTAAACAAACAGGTAGCTCAGAAATTCGCTTACAATTTTGTTTTCTATAACTTATGCTTGTTGCGTGACGAAACAAACAAATCAAAACAACACCACACCAACATACAATGTGAATTTTCAAGGGCTGTAAGGTTATATATTCGAAAAGTACAAACGTCAAAAGTGTGCTACAGAGTGGTGTAAGATTTTCTTCTATGGCGTGCCTGGCACACTTTTCTAAGCGACTCGCCCCTTGGTTTCTGCCTTTTTAATGCCAGTTTGTCAAAAAAAAAACTACAGCAACAGGGATATGTTTACTGCCCAGGCAGCTGAGGTTGTTTAAATTGACGCTGAGGAAATAACAAACGCAAAGCTCAACTATTTTCATGGCACGCTAATTTTTTTTCTGAGAACAGGGACGCTTTATCACCGACAAACCGACATGAAACTCAATCTTAACTATTGATCAAGAATTCATAACGATCGATTCAAATGTGGAGCGATCTCATCTGTCAAAACCTATAGAATCGTTTAAATGTGTTCAGAATTGCTCAGACATGAACCTTCTTATCAAGTTCTCAAACGTGTTCGTAGCTTCGATAAACGTTCTCAACGAATACGGCGATAGATGCCAGTAAAATGATTTGAACAGTAATATTCAGACTTTTTCTATTGTCATTCATGTCGGTTTGGCAGTGGCTATATGCTTAATGTTGCGATGCCCAAAACAGAATATTTTTGCAATTTATTTCCGTCTAAAATAATATGGAAGTACTAACATAAATCTAATGGTACGTTTAATCAAATGATTGAAACACCTTTAAATAAATTATTTCCTTCTGAACCAATAGCATCATTCGTGTTTTTTAAGTAAACTTTAAAAAAACCAGTTCCTCTGTAACTATCTTTCTCTTTGTTCAAGCCAATGCACAGTGGGAAAAAGTACATGAATCGCGAAAGAATTCTATAATTCAGCTCCAAGTAGCACAAGATTAGTGAACAATAGCATTTTTGTGTGTGAAAATTCCTGGGGAATCGAATGGAAGGGGTCCCACAAAATTCAGTGGACGGAGGTATTGGGCTTATTTTACCCCAATTCCCCCGTATTTTCGAATAATCCCCGGTAATCTATGCTTGGAGGGGTCTGCAGTAGTCAAGATAGGCCTATTCTTATGTAGAATTTTCCTAGGAATTGAATGGAGGTGGTTGCAGTAGTACGGCAAAGATTTTAAATAAAAGCTTTACTTACCTGTAACGGCAAAACGAGCCAATGGCGGATTCGTTCGAAGATTCTATTCTTACTTCGAACATTCCTCCAATAATTTTGGAATGTGTGTATCCAAGTCCACACTCCTTTCAACAACTTCTTCTTCCACTTTAAGATTCTGCCGAACAAAATCCAAAACATGCTGTTTCTTCCAGCGTTTCAATTTTTAAATTTCCGTAACTTCCTGGTTTGAAAATATTTTGAATCGAAAAAAACAGAAAATTTGACAGATTTGTTTCAAAATGTCAGTCATACAAAAAAAACAAAATGTCAGTCATAATAATAAAAAATGTTGCGTAGGATTGGGCGATAAAATCAAAAATACCTCCGTTAAATCAGAAATACCACTGTGTCTGAAAGATGATGAACGAATCGGACCATCGTTCTTTCATTCAAGATTGAACTTGGTAGAAGGCCTGTTCCTAACCATCCAGCCATGTCCCACCCAGAAGTTAAGAAGGAAGCACGCCGCATTGCAGATGAGCTTGAAGCTCACTTCAAACTGAACGTTAATTGCCCCAAAGTTGGAGGCTGCGGAAGCTCCAATAATGGCAACATGGCGAGGAGGCTACTTGCGCAACCTCAAAAGTTTGCTGAAATTCTTGGGGTTGACGTGGATTTGATAAGTAACATTCGGCTCATCAGCAGTCTGGCACTTTCATCTAAAAAGTTGGACAACAATAAAATCAAACAGTTGTACACTGACATTGAGCAACAATACCGTTGTGAATTTCCGTTTGTACGGCAGCTCCCTCCATGTCTGCATAAATATGAGCATCTACCGGAATTGATTGAACGTTTGGTAAATTTAATAAAAAATAAGGTATGTGGAAGTATATAATGCTAATAAATGTTTTGATATTTCTAGCCATTTACGATGAACTTCGTCGACGAGCAGGCTGGAGAAACAAGTCACAAGCGACACAAGTTCTCCCGATTGCACTTTGCACGGAAAACTTCTGCGGAGGATAACCTTACTGATATGATGAGAGAAGCTTTGACTTGGTCTGATCCCAAGATGGCGTATCTATCGGTCAAATCAAGCGGCAAAAAATCATTCTGGAAGCATGACCCAGAGTTCGAAGCGCAGATGCTACAGTTCTGTGTATCTGACGAACAGGAACACGAAAACATTTCCCAATCTAGTGAAGATGAGCGACAACTTTGAGTGAAGATGAATTATCTGATGGTAATGGATAATATACTTTTTTGTGGTGGTCCGAAAGGGCCCAGCTACCTTGTTTTATTCCACAGACATCTGAAAAGCGTATGGCAATATTCCGAAAATATGGGGAAGTGGGGTAAAATCAGCAATATATCTGTTTTCTGACCCGTGCGGTGACTGCAACTACTTTCATTCGATTTCTAGGGAAATTCTACATAAGAATAGGCCTAGTATGACTACCGTAGACCCCTCCGATAATAGATTATCCAGCAATATTCAAAAATACAGGGAGTTGGAGCAAAATAAGCCCAATATCTCTGTTTCCCGACCCATGCGGTGCCTGCAACAACTTCCATTAGATTTCTAGGGAAATTCTACATAAGAATAGGGTTATTTTGACTACCACAGACCCCTCAGATCATAGATTATTCAGCAATATTCAAAAATACGGGGAATTGGGGCAACATAAGCCCAATATCTCTGTTTTCGACTCATGCGGTGGCTGCAACTACCTTCATTCGATTTCTAGGAAAATTCTACAAAAAAATAGGCATATTTTGACTATCGCAGACCCCTCCGACCATAGTTTACTGGCCATTATTCGAAAACACGAGGGATTGGGGTAAAATAAGCCCAATATCTCCGTCCACTGAATTTTGCGGCATATGGGACCCCTTCCATTCAATTTTCCAAGAATTTTCACATAAAAATGCTATTGTTCAATAACCTTGTGCGACTTGGAGCCGAATAATCGAATTCTTTCGCGATTTATGTACTTCTTTCCCACTGTGCAATGTTATAATAATATAGCAAGAACATGCTTTAGTTCCCAGGTTTCGGTTCCCAGTTCGTTCTAGTTTTGTGTTGGTCTCCAAAATATCTATTTTGCGATTAATTTATTTATTTCTGTTTACATCGTCACCAATTTTAATTTTCGTTCAAACTAGAGTTTATTCATGTCTCCAATTGGATTTGTCGATTTCTCCATAACAGTTTCATGGTAACTGTTTTAGTACTTACAACTTGACTGTCAAACCCCCATTTGCTTGCCTAAATCGTGAATCGTTCGTCGGCAGAGCTACTACTAGCCGAAAGCTTGACAGTGTGAATGTCGGTATCTCCTGTGGAAAATATTACATTTCGTGGGATAATATGGTACCAAGTACGACAGGACTGTTCGTGCGAGCAACCCTTCACCTCGTGGAACAAACACTATCGGTATATGCATGGTAAGTATGACGTGTAATCCCCGATCTGCTTCAACAAAATTGTTACCCACAGACATGATTGGACACAAACATTGTTTTAGCACACTGTTTATATTTATTTCCTTTCAATGTTCAATGACTCATACGATAGCTTCATTTTCCTATAAATCGCTGGCTTATGATAGTTAATTAACAAGTATCGTAATGTTGGGACGCTCGGGACGCTGGGACCACAAGTGTGGCTTTCGGGTTTATGGGATTGTTGCGTAGAACGTTAGTTTCTCCAGTTCGGTGAATTCTTATTCTAGCGGTTGTGAATAAAGCGCAAATCAACCGCTGATCAGTGTCAACGAGTTAAGTATCTAGTTAAATATAGATTGGAATGTTTCCGAAATATTACATATTTATTACAATAAACTATATCACAAATCGTATGCACAAGCTAGCAATTGTTACTACTTTACAATGTTTGTTTTTGTTTTTGTTCTAATCTAAACGGATGTCTTAGTAATTGATTTGTTGTTTTGTTTCGTTTCTGAATGAGTCAGTATGAAAAAGCAATGCTGCAATACAAGCACAGAAATAATTGGTGGTCAATCGCCAGTTTACAAAAAACTACTCCCTCATCCGCTTGTATTACGCGCTACGCTTTCTGTTATGCTATATTACCTATCTTTGGAACTGTCAGTTGAGAGTTGAGATCAAGCGGCAGAGAGGAGAGGCGACAGGAAAGTTTCTAGATGTGCAATTCGGTCACAGTGATACTGTTATGGTTCCAGGCGGGCATTGGGGCCACCGAGTTTCGCCGTCTCCAGGACAGGACCTTCACGACAACTTCTGCTTTGGTTTGATCGTTTAGTTTTTTACGTTTTGCATCATTGAAAGGTGCTTGGATGCAATGGAATGAAGTGATTTGCGGTGATGTTTGTGGGTGGTGAGTGGTTTGATCGTGATCGTGGAACGGTTTGGGTTGGATCGAATGGGGCGGAGTAGAAAATGTAAGAAAATGGAAAACAAAGATGTATTGGTGTTGCATGCGCTAGGCGCGGTTGGAAAACAAATCAAAATGAGCGGATCAAAAGTCAAAATATTTGTTAACGATAAAGGTGAACCAAAGGTTTGAAGCTGGCGACTTCATTGGTAGAGGTTGGTAGCTTTGGCTAGTGAAAAGAAAAACTTTGAAATGTTAATATAAAACGTGTTGGAAAATTACCGCCATAGTTGAAATTTGTTTAATTAACTAATGCAAAATTTCAGAGCTGTTCGAAAATTATAGAAATATAATTTTTGTAGAAAGCGGAAATATGCATCACCCAAAAGTAATTCATGTAAGAACTTGTGTGTAACGGTGTGTGTTTTATACTGAAATAACATATTGGACTGGAAGTTTGACAATATGATATGATCGAACGCGGCAATATTCTAATTATCAGAGATGTTTAAATAAATTATTTAAATATATTCTTATTAATCGGACTTTTACCACTGCTAGTTCACCCTGATTTGGTAGTTACGTGTTAAATTAATGTCGGCATATGTATTGACTGGTAACGTTCCCAGAAAGTGATTTGACATTCATTTTTGAAAATAAAAACAACACTGTACCTTCACTCGACGTTTGTTTGTGTATTTATGGTTTCCTGCCATTCGTTTGGTATAAATCAGTTAACATATCCGTTTGGATCAGAGGGTTAACCTGTTTTGGTGTAATTCGCTCAAAGTGCTGACAAGGTACTTAATCGTGGTAAGTTTGATTTACAACATAATATTTCACTATTATATACTTATTAACTGAATGTTTCAAATAACAAAAATGGTCATTAAAACAGTCTGAATACGCTCGCGCTCAGGAGGCATGCTGAAATGTTTGAAAGAAAGATTTTTCCACAAACTCAGTTGCACGGGATTTTTGCATTTCATCAATTAGTGAGCTTCTGGAACAAGAAAAACAAGGAAAGAGGCTACGTCGGAAGTTCCCCGACGCCAGTTCGTCAAAAGTTACCACTGAGGCAGAATCGTTTTGATGGCAATGATATTAGAAAGCTGATTCCAGAAGAACTGCTACGGATATCAACAAAGTTGACCAACACCACGGTATACAAATTCACATTCAACCGTCAAACGTCATGACTTCATTGATGTGATTGCGTGGTCGTCGACCGGTAAGAAAGCATCATTTCTGAGAAAACAGAAAAACAGAGAAGCTGCATGCAGAGGTTGCCTTAGCGCTGGCTCACCAACATTGGACTCAGGAGGATTGATTAACGAAAGTGCTGAAGCGAAAATTCCCGCATTTTTTCCCGAATTTTCTCGAAATGTTGCCATATTGCACCAAAACTATTAAAGATGAGTTAATATAAATAACTTGTAGTTGAATCTCGAACTCTAAACTTATTCCAGTTTTCCCAGGTTCTAGCAAATTTGGCAGCAATACATGCTT
>JASCZW010019589.1:0-13510 GCA_034211315.2 Aedes japonicus
TGATTCCGACTGGTAGATTAGAGTTTTTTAAAGGTCTACTGAAGGGACTCTGAATAGAGTAGAAACCTCTACACCCGGCTTCTGATGATATCGGTGCGTAAATTCTTTCGAATCATTTTGCCAGTTTTACACGTAAACTGACGTGCAAATTGACTCGGAAAGATCCATGTTGGAGAATTAATAATCCTTCCGTCTGTTTCTTCAATTGTCTTTTTGTTTCTTTGTTAGTCAGTGTTACGTTTACAAGCCTAATTAGGCGGTTCGTAATTTCTTCAGTCTTTTGTAGTTTAGCCCGTTGGTTTGTCATTTATGTGCTTTGAAAATCTTCCGATCCAAAAATAAGAAGTTATTATACAAGTTACTTGTGCGTTAGAATGCTAGAACTTTACTCCTTTTGAAGTATTTCACCAGCCGTGCAAGGATCATGTCGTCCATAGAGACGTTGTTGGAACTGCCTCAAAAGGTGTTACATTTTCAAGTCTTGCTATTACTTTCTCTCAGTCATGTTCATGTCCACTGTTTTGTGTTGTGTCGTTTCGTTTTTTGTCTTTTTGTTATTTAGTTTGTCAGTTTTGCGTTTACAAGTTTAATAAGGCGATTTTTTTACCTTCGTAATTTATTCGTAATTTATTCAGTATTTTGTAATTTAGTTCGTTGTTGTGTCGTTTATCTGCTCTGAGAGTCTTGTTAAACAGTTTTCTAGAATCAAAAATAAGCTGTCATTATGTCGTTGAGATATTTTAGTTCTACCAGTTGTAGTGATGTCTGATGTTACAAGTCTTAGTAGTCCCAACAGTAGATTTTTTATTGTTTACTGATGGGACTCATTAGAGAGAAGATTCATTTAAAAGAGCTTGGGAGTTCGTTGCGTTTCATCATGTTATTTATCAGACAGTCAGTGTAACGTTTAAGAGGACATTTTCGAACTTCTTCAGTTTTTTTTTATAATTTAGTTAATTAATTTAGTTAAATAATGTCTAGTTTTAATGTGACCTGAACAATAATTTTTTGAGTCGTGTTCAGCTATAAGATTCACTTGTCGGTAGAAAAGTAAAGCGTATCACGAATATTGCCTATTTATTATTATAAAATTATCTAAAATGAAGCCGTTATAAGATTGTTCGTATACCATTGTTATAATGTGAGGTATTTTTAATATGGCTCTTTGAAGTGAGACATAACAAAATAGGACTAGTGCCACGTGCCTAGTTTTAATAAAACTTCTACTAAGTGAATCCAACAGTCGAATCCCTACAAATGCCGATGATGTTGAACACATTGTCTATGAATATACCTGTCTAGTTAGATTTAAGCGTGATTACGGCTCATCGTGTCAAAGAACGCATAAGAAAGGTGTTGCAGCCAAAACAAAATTCCACATCATTATCAAAAGAGCCCCACCAGACTGCAATTGCGACCAGATCACATATCCGAGGAGAGGAATTTTGGCTGGTTGATTAAAGCTGTATGTAAAAAAAATAGATATTGTAAAATGGATAAACTTTTTGCCTTTAAGAGCGACAAAATAACGTATGTTTACTTGTTAATGCATACGTTCTATTTTTCATGAATCACATGAGAAATCAATAACAAATTCACTAAACCGAATGCCCAGGACCGCGTCCATGAAGGGAAGTTTCCGAAACCTCAAGAAAAGTGGCCAATGTTTGATTTTTATAAAACAAGGAAGTGGTTTTAGGGACCATTAACAAAATATCAATGCATCGCAAATTATTGAAGCTACTGTAAAAATCAAATTCACAAAATCATAAAGAGAACTATAAGAAATTTATACTAAAAATTGATTACGCACGATTTCATTTCCAGCAGACCATATTATTATACTAAGTTTTATTAAAGTTTTATAAAAGCCACAAGAAATCAATTTGGTTTTATTATGGTAGCTCAGTTGGTACGGTGCAGCGACTTAGCTGGAGGTGCTTGGGTGGATGTTATTTCCAGTGTGTTTTAGGAATTTTACGAGTAGGAAAATTTTGCGACTGCTTTGGAATATGGTCTGATGGCACTTGTCATATAATCATTCTTATGCCAAATGTTAAAGACATCGATAACTCTCAGTTAATAACTGTAGAAGCATATTCAGAGCATGCTATACGCTTACTTTGTCTACTTTCTAAGCGTTTCTACCTTATTGTTTTCACAATTAGCCATTTTCTGGCTCTAAAGTTAGTGCTCTATATGCACTTCCACAGTTATTAATTGGGAGTGTTCGATCCCAAGTACCATTTTTGCATTAGTATGTCTGTGCGGCAAGTTCAATTATACCCTATATGCACAGGGAGTCCAGAAATTTTCCTTAACGAAACATTCCTAGACCAGACCGGGAATCGTACCCAGCCACCTTCAGCATGATGTTGCCTTGTAGCTGCGCCTTTACCGATTGAGCTGAGGGAGGCCCTGGATGCTTACTGTGATAGCCAATAGGTTTGAAATGCTTAGAAACAATAGAACTGTGAATATTACAAAAGTTCAATATTCTGAGTATAATTTGCTGAATAGTCTGTACATCATTCATTATGATAAAAATACCTGTCTGTTTGTAGGTATATAATAGACTTCGATCAGCTCCTAAGTAAAATTTGCTGAAAAGTCTGATGATAGTTCAACCTATCTTCCTTAGCAGGAGCCTAATGAAATACAATACTTACAATTAGATTCACGATTAAGATTGGTTTATTTGCATCCTCAAACAAAATTCTCTTAAACGTATGTTTTTCAAAAATAGACTGATTTTAACAATTTTTAATGTGACTAGCCTACCATTTGATGCTTAATCCATCTATGCATCGCATGTCGTAGCAACACTGTTGTTTACACAGACAATTTGACAGTATTATCAGTTGATTTGCAGCTGCCATGGCTAAAACAGTCACTCGATGGTTTGTTTGTTCTGCTAGCTTCATCCTGGAGCGAAAAACGACAGAAAATTTTGGACGATCATCAAATGGAGGATCTACTCTAATAATTTCGTGGTCAAAACAGGGGAGTAGCTGCCTGCCACAAAAGAGCTGAATAACATTCCGACATCCATCTTTTAATTGGCTAAGGTTAATGCTTCAGCCAACTGACGTAAGACCACCCGGCAGTGCGTCAAAAGATTATTGTAGAATGCTTATTTGATCATTTTTTATAAGTCTTCAATACATGCTTTAGTTCTGAAACAGATTTCTGAGTATAATTAACGACACAATCTACGCATTATGAAACTAGGATCTCAAGAAGGCTTTGCCCAGCAATGGAACTTTCTTATTAAGAATCTATAATAATCTAGAACAAGATACCATCAGTATACTGAGCAAAATTGTGCATAAAATCTTAGCATGGTGCAATTGGAATCAAGAATAAAATGTGTTCAGGATCATTTAAAATATTCACACAGAATATCATGATTGATCCACTCTGAATGCTGAAAAAATCCTTTCATTATTTACTGAGATTTATTGATTTATCTGGAGAGCAAGGTTTTTTTTAACGAAAATCGGAAAATAATGTGATTCTATTTGAATGTTAGGCTTAACTTTCTCAATATAAGAATATTGAAGTGATTTTTTGTTGTTCATGATATATTACATAATGAGGCACTAGTTAAGGATAACTATCACGATTATTGTAGGCAATGATTCCAACCACACAGATAAAAAGAAACATTGAATTTACTGCGTTATCTAATGCACTTATAGGGAATGCTAGATTTGGATGAAAACAGTGGGATGTTTCAAGTAAATTTAAGCTAGATAACTCCTAAATCTAGCCTGTTATATGAAAGATTGCTAAAATTGTTGTAAAGCCCATGAAAGATTGCAAACAATTTCGTTGTTTACGCATCCTTTGGTTTGGATTTAAACGAGGGCAAATTTTACGCGCTTGTTATAATTAATTATTTTTTTCTGTGCAGGTAATAGGGTAACGGGATGTAATGTTAGCCTAGCTCCTTGATTCGGCCTATGTACTAAATATGTCATTATTTCTTCGATTATCAACAAAATCATGTTGCTATCAGCATGACCAATTTATTTCAAAGCAATTGAGACATAATTAATCAATTTATAGTAGTTCACTTCCGCGTAGTTTTTGATTTCCTTGACTTTTTAGACACCATGACTTTACTGGTTAAGCTGAACAGATTATCTATACGATCTTCGAATGATCTAAATTTGCCGAAATTGAACCTATAAGCCGAATAATGCAGCCAAGATGTACAGAATATAGTTACATGTTATAAACTAACAGGTCACATTGGTAGAATAACAATGATTTAACAAGCAAACGGTAGACCCAATGTTGGGGACATATTTTTTTCTATGTTTCCAACTACGGCCTGTTGTATGAAAAGCGTGGTAAAAATGTTGTTATTGGTAACATTTACAATACAAATGTCTGGTTTCCGGTTGAAGGTTGTTCATATTGCTCATCTTAACACAAATTAAAGGAACAAAATTTGTGTAAAGTGAATCATAATGTTGTGATTGTCGAATGACCGCTAAATCATATGTAAAAATCCCTTAAGTGTTTCTTAGCAGTTTAAGTATAGTTTGATTTGTGAAATTGTTTGTTGGTTAGAGCAAATACAGCTGGAAACGCCCTGAATCAAAAAATCGGGAAGAAACCCGCACGAAGATTGCATTTTATAAAAAAATCAATCGAATGGGACGAACTTGCGTTCATATATACATAGACCCAATTTGGTACCGATAGACCGACATAACATCCATATCCCTCGAAAGTTTCTGACTTTATAAAACGAGTTGTGTAACTATTCGTGATACATACTACCAGATGGCTTATTGAACATATCTTAGGAAGTGTATAGCTAGTTAAATTTTGTTTCCAGCTCAAATACTTTATGAGTTACAATGAAAAATGTAATCGATTGTTGCATATTAGGCTGAGTCAAGGGACACATACCCTACATTCCTTATTCAATTCATTACCCTGTTGAAGTAAACAGGCCAGATCTTGACTACAAGTAGCTGCAACTGAATTTGCGCTACACTTTTGCATTTATTACTGCACAGAAAAAAATAATTAATTTTAAGAAGCGCGTAAAATTTTACCTCGTTTAATTCCAAGCCAAAGGAGGCGTAAACAACGCAATTGGTTGTAGTCTTTGATGAGCCATACAACAATGTTTGCAATCTTTCACACAACAGGCTTGATTCAGGCGTTATCTGGCTTAAATTTACATAAAATCCCATTATTGTCTGCCAAATCTAGCATTCCCTTTATGTGCATAATGCAGAAAATTCAATGTTTCGTTTTATCTGTGTGATTATTGGTTTATAATTCATCTTCACAGGCTTAAAAGTTGAAATTACTAAGCTATGAAGCTACAATTTTTACAACCATTGACCAGCAATTTGACTATTAACACAGAGTGCATCTGATTATAATATGTTTAAAGATTCTAAAATTAACTGTTACATGTTATTGCTTCATAGAGCCGGCAAGGAAAGGAAATTACGACATGAAAGTTATACAGCTTTTGAAACATTATCCAGTACAGGCTACCCATTTTGCCATATAAATTACATACACTTTATAAATACTTATCACCTCTATGTATGTTTTATATTGGATTTATATATTGTATTCAATTAATTATATTTTATTGAATTAAGATATTTATATACTGGGAGGGGAAAGTGCATCAGGGCATCCTTGAAGTTTCAATTGGACAATGGCGTGGACAGTCAACCGGAGTCTAGGAGGGGATATGTCTATCATTTATGTTTGGTACATTCCACTCCGACAATTGTAATGAATTTGACGCGCCTTTCTCAAACAAACCATTTCGTCGAAAGCCTGACTGGATTGCGTATTTTATATACTGCTGGAAGGAGATTCTCTTACTCCCGCAGGTTTCGTGTAAGTGTCTCTGCTTACGGGCCTGGCCCTTCCGACAGCAGAATGTTGAATTTAGAACGGTAAAAAAGCATGATCTTTCTGTTAAGTGGAGCCGCATGCAGGGCAACGCCCACGATAGGATGGTGGCTTCCTACATACATACATATATATGTTGAGGCTAACAGACCAGATTTGCAAGGCTGTAAGGAAGTTTGCATCTTTTATGGAATAGTGCAACAGTCACATCGTAATGGCCCAAACGGAACGGTAACGACAAGTTTTACAGTTGTTGCAAATGACTTCGATACGTCCAATTCTCGAGTAATTTATGAGTAGGTCCTAAAAGCCAATTGATCTCAATGAGCACTTGTAAATTGCAAGCATCAACTGGTAGAGGATTATTTTCTCTACCATTTGAGGTATTAGGATATTGTAGGACTTCTACGATTCCTGGGATATCAACATTAAAAATCATTCTTTACAATTGGATTTTAGGTGCGTATCATGAATTACTCGAGAATCATTATCGGCTTCCATCAAGCCTGTTTTCCTCCCGACAGAAAGGCTTACTCAGATCGAGCTTTTCCGCTACCGTTAACGTACCGCTTCCGTTTTCATTCTGTTTGGGCCATAATTTGTTTGTTTGGGCCATAGCTTTTACTCTCCAGCTTCATCGATAAGCTACATGAAGATAAATTAGCTTTAGGTGATATTTTCTAGGGGAATGTCATATTATTAGGCAAGTGTATAAACTCACATCACTTTTTGAAAGATTATAGAACTTATAAGAAAAGCTTAGTACAATTTCCAGTAAAATCCGGCAACTTGGGCACTGTAAATATACCTGGAGATGCTCCAACATTTCTGAAACCACTGATATCCTAGTTGGTCATGGCCATGCGATAAACATAACATGTACCTCAGTGCTACGTAGTGAGTAAATGCCGATCTTGTCTGATCACCCCTCGAAGGAATTTTGTCACTTGAACAAAATTGTCGAAGACAGCAATGTTCTAAGGTATCATAGTCTTTGGATATGCTTCCAAATCAAAACAGTGTTTCAGCACCCGTTGAGAGTAGAATGTCTGTAGAATGCGCTACCAGTTGTAGTTCCGTTTGTTCCGGTGTAGATCTTAACTAAATTGAATCTAATGATATAGACTTGTTGGTCTAACCCAATGTTACAACTTTGCCGTAGACTGTAGAAGTTTGCAAACTGAAAGCTAATCCATTAGCCTAATTAGATAATCCATCAACTCCCCCAATTAACCGATTCCAAAACATTGTCGCAGATGACAACCCCCTTTAGCACCGTTAAGCAGTTTTTCCAGTATGGGAAAAATCAGTTATTCATCAAACATTTAACAGCTAAGCACTCATTAACGGAATGAATGAGACCAGTAGATGCGCCAAAATCATTCGGTTTCCCTGGTTCATGAAATAATGATAATTGTTTTTTTTTTACCGAGCGGAAGCGAAAAGTACTTTTTCTGATTGAATACTACTAAGCCCATACATTTCAATATATTTACACCGTGTCCAATATATTCTCATACACTTTTTCCTTGCATTGGTGTTGTGCAACTACTCAACATGCTTCACGTATGTGTTGGTGTAGTTTTGCACTATGCTTATACAAACGCTTTTAGGTTATGTCCGGTTGTTTTCATTCGGTGTTTATCTTTTACCAGCGATGAAGGAGTTTCGTGCTGTGGTGATAAAAAAGTTTTTGAAAGGTTTTAAAAAAGTTTTTGAAAGCCCGGGCACTATTTTCAGAAATTTGAAAAACCTTGAAGTAAAGCGGGATTTTGTGTATCGAACCATCCGAAGGTACCGGGACACCTGCTCGTTGGATGACCGGAAGAGATCCGGTCGTACTCGTACGGTGCGGACTGCACGAGTTGTTACAGTGGTCAGGGAATGGATTAGGCGAAAATCACAGCGCTCTGAACGTAAAATGGCCGCAGACCTGAATGTTTGGATATCGTCAATGCACAATATACTGCATAATGACCTCGGATTCAAAGCTTTCAAGAAACGTAAGGTTCACGGAGTTTCGGAACCTTCCAAGCAGAAACGACTCGAAAAAACAAGTCTGCTTTTCTCGCGTCACGGTGGGGAAGAATTTCCGACGAACAGTTATTCGTCTTGCAACAATCCCACAATGTCCAGAACTACAGATTCTGTCCAGAGAGTGATAGGAATATTCCACGATTCCAAAGTGCTGCGCAGTGACGGTTTGGAGAGGAATTTTCAAGCGAGGCAAATTACCACTGGTTTTCATCGAAAAAGGCGTTAAAGTGAATGCCGTTTATTATAAAACGGAAGTTTTGGAGAAAGTTGTCAAGCCATATGTACACGAGGTGTTTGGAGATGATCACTATCGCCATCGCATACTGCAAATCTCGTTCAGGGCTGGTGCCGAGAAAATTTGACCGACTTTTTGGACAAGAATTAATGGCTCCCCAGTTCACCAGATCTGAATCCCTTGGATTATTTCGTATGGTCATACATGCTGGCGAATATAAATGACCACAGGGCGTCTAATATGAACCAATTCAAAACCGTAATCAAACGAATTTGGGACGAAATGCCGATGGAAGTCGTGCGTGACACGCCTGTGACGGTGTTGAAAAACGTCTGGAGCTGTTTAAGAAGGTTTAAGGCGGTGTTATTCCAAAACATATGCTGTAGTTGATCGGTATTATATTGCAATATAATGGGTAAAGTAATCAATAAAATCTGGATTATCGATTTGAAATAAATAGAGTTTTATTCTGTATGAGAATATATTGAACACGGTGTATTTCAATATACGTCGCCTCCGACAAGCGACTGCAGGCAGAATCGACTACCATCGCAAATCGTCGCACCGGTTAATTAGTGTAAATCCATACACTTATTGTTCTTTGCGGATTCATTGTTTGCAGTTTCATTTGAAACACTTTTACCGTTTGTGCGAATAGTAACGTAAACATCCTAGAAAAAATAGAAGAAATCATTCACTACTAGCAAAGCAGTAATCTTCCCATTACTTAATTTTCACCAAATCACGTGTCAAGAATATAGATTTTACTTATTAGGAATCGGAAAAGTATGCGTCATATGTATTACTATTACCTACTAAATTATGCAAGCAAACATGGTGACCAAACATGGAACATGTTTTGCCATCAGCCAGCACTCGATTAGTATGGCGAAGCACCGCAGCCGGGTAAAATTAGTCGCTGTTGTATGATCGCGATAATTATTTCAAGCGAGGAGCCACTATGCAGTGATGCCACGGTGTGATGGTCCACGTTAATGATTTACTTTGATCGTTCATTGCGATAAAAGTTTATTTTAGCTGCAGCACCATTACCGAAAATTACGGAGTTATGTGTCACATTCATTCCGTCGGTAGCTGAGATGTGTTTTCAATGGGTTGCTTTTTCCAATAGTTACTATGACCGTCATGTCTATGTCTATGAATGGCGGTGGCAATAGATGTATGGCGACAACCAGCGCCGCAATCACAATGAAGCTTTTTCTTTTTGATTGGTGTCTAGGACCCGGCCCGGAGTGAAGAGTTGTAGCAGGTGAGAAAAATTTCAGCTTAAAGTGCACTCAAATCAAAGAAAAATGGAATGCGGTGCGATTAAACGTTGAATTCAACGAAGGCACGAGTACCACTGCTTGAGATAAAGCGAAGAATGCAAAAATTGGTTCCAGAGTTACGGCTTCCGTTTTTTGTCCCCAATGCAATGGTACACCGTGTTGTGAGGACGGTTTTTGTGTCGTTCATTGGACAAACGTTCCGCCTTCAATTAATTCGCACCAGCTCCATTGACTTCCACAGGGGGGACCTAGGCAGTTGTCTAGCTGGTATGTATATTTGACAGGCATGGCTGCTTTAATGATTTTCTTTCTACCCAGTCGGAAGTGGCAGTAAATCTGTTCCACTTTTTAACGAAACTCATCGTACATTTCTCTGCGCGGTTTCATTAAATCCATCAAGTGTCGCTTATACTGCATCTATGCCAAGACCTTCGCTGTAGTCATATTGTTTTTCCGTCATAGGAGCTGTTTTCGTTCAATATTCATTTGCAACGACCTTCAAAATTGGAAACCTACAACTCAAGCTACGTCAATATTTTTCGACACTACTACAGCTAATACAACCACCACCGAAACCAACGGTTTTATTTCATATCCAGAGGCACTTGGCTTTCAATGTGTATATTGGAATAGATCAAGATTTGCCGGTCGGAGGTAGGTAATTAAACCGATTATTGTTGTTCCTCTTCGGCAGCGCAGCGCAATGCGTACGAATCCGACAAGGCAGCAGGGTTAAAAATTCTCCACATTGTAAGCGAATTTCAAAACTAGGTTATATACAGTACTTGATGTATCAACACACATACTCGCGGTGGGAAAATAAAGAAAATAAAGTTAAAACGTGGGCAATCGATGTACAGGAGTCCTTCGAAAAACGCGATGGTTGAACTGCCAACTAAATTGGGTTTTAAATTTGAAATGGGGTGCTTTAAAGTTTGGAAAATACTTCAAGGTTGCCCGCAAAACTGCTTCTCGGTCGATCTCCAAAATAATTAATAACTTTTTATTTAAATTTTGTCAGAAAGACGATCTTCTTTTATTTAAAAAGAATATAAAAATCTGAATACGATTTCATCAGAGCAACATGGATAAATGCTTATGACTAACTTGAATGGAAGTCACTGCCTCACCGTGGTATTCGGAGAATTTCCGTAAAAGAAATCAAAATTGGCGAGGTTTTTTTTTCGCTTATGGTCAAACAATCGAGTGAATTGTTTCGAGGGAAATTGAGGTAAGTTTGCAATAAGCGCCAGCAGCTGGTGTTACTCTCGCCAACGCTGAGCCCGCACAGATACCGGTAGAGTACATACTTGGAGTAATGAGTGTACTGAACAGTTTTGTTGTGGTTTTTTACGAACTGAATGGCTCGCCTTTGTCGTTGTCGTCATAGTTGTGCACCGACCGCCTAGTTTAAGTTTGGCTGGGGCTTGTGAAATCGCTGCTCTGTTTATTCACTTCAACGAGCAGCTTTATTAACGGTTGCACTGTGATTGTTTAATGATTCTGCTAGGTAAAGTCAGCTGCACTGCTTGATTGAACATAATAAATAACACAAGAATCTTGGAGTTTTGAGGCAGCAATTCTGAAACTGATCGAAATTTGCTCTAAACAAATGATAAAAATAAAACTTATATTCCAACGTTATAAACGTTATCATACCATTTCAAGGGTATTGCTTGCTCTCAACTTAGTTGCCTATACAAAAACCCGACATCATCATTTCGGTCATAGGCCCTTTAGAAAAAAAAAATCCTAAATAACGTCCCTCACCTCGTCTTGGTCACTTCTGTTTAAGTATAGTTAAAATATTTTCAGAACCGATTAAACGTTTTATTTAGATACATAACAGCTCTCTTACACTATAATAGTGCGTGGCACAAAATGTTTACATTACTGTTCAATTTGAAAGAATGATGTTGAATGCTAAACACTTAAAACTGCCAAATTGAGTTTAGCATCTGCAAATTGTTTCACTAGCGCTAAACGGAACAAATCGAGAAATATGCGCGCGAAAACTTTACCAGAAGGTGGTAACCATTCCTGAGAAAAATCTCTCAGTTCGTAATGTGAGTCGCAAGGTTGGAAAATTAAAATATTATTCACAATATACACTTAGGGACTTATGAAAGCGTACAAAGTGGAAAAGGTACCAATCGTGATGATAAGCGTAATTCCACTGCAAGCAGCAGAGCTTTTCGTTCAGTTTTTGCAAATGTAATCTAATACCGTAGTGAACGATGAAACATATGTGCTTGAAGACTTCCAACAGCTTCCGCGTCTGGCTTTTTGTACTGATATGCAGAAGAACGCCTTTGCCGGGTGTAATCGGACAGGGAAGCTTTCTAAGTATGACTTTTTTCCTGAACAGTTCATAAACTATCATTATTTGTACTGTTAAACATTAGTTAAAAATTCCTACTTTATGCGTAGATAGTATGTCTGTTGTACTATTGTATACTTCAATATTTAAATTACCTGATAAATTAACATATTAATTCGCGGTTATTATTGTGTATCATTGTTTGGTAATTATATTGTTATTTTATCCGGGATGCGCACATAGGAGTATTAGCCAAAAACCTGGCGAATATTCAAAAACTTGAAAAAAAATCGGTTGTGATATTTAGCGAAAACTGTAAAACTGTAAACAACAACGAATTAGTTCGGCAACGATTCTGAAAACGTAATACACGAATGTCCATTAAGTGGATTTGAAAATTAAATTGGAACGGTCGAAACTTGGTCGACTCATGACGTAGTTTTTTAATCGTGCATTAAAAAAACCTGAACACCCCTCATTTTGTAGGTGTATGCGTACGGAATGTTGGCTCTAGTTGAAAAATCCAAGTAAAGCTAAAGTGAGGTTAAACATCGTAGTATCTAGAACTAAAATTGATAATAACTTTCTGGCTATTTTACAAACTGTATGGAATTGGTTTATAAAGTCATTATTGTCGATTTTCCTACATTTTTATTACTAATTACTTTGCTTAGACAGTTCGAAAAAACATTTTAAACGAGCGACATCTACGACGTTTAACATCACTTTTGCGTTACCTGGATTCTTCCATTTTATTTTGCCATTTTCTATTCAGTTGTCAAAATGGCGTCGAAGCAAGAAGAACAACGTATCAAAATTTTGCACGAGCATATGCAAAATCCAAATTATTCTCATGCCTAATTGGTAGAATCCCTTAATATTGCAAAATCAACCGTGAAGAATGTTATAAAAGTGTTCGGAGAAAATTTGACGACTACCAGGAAGCCGGGATCAGGAGGAAACCGGATACAGGAAGCCGCAGCGACCGGAAAAATAGTGGCCAGCATTTTCAAACGCAATCCCAACCATTCCATCAGTGATATCGGAAACAAATGGGGAAAGTCTCACACAACTTTGCAAAAACCAAAAGAAACGAGCCGGACTGTCAATATGTACGGTTACAGTCAATGAGGTGTATACAGGTGGCGAAGAGCAATGTGTTTGTCGGTATTAGTAACGAAAAATGAGTAAACAGCATCTTTTTAGTGCACAATAAGGCATTTTTCAGCCAAAACCTTTTAAAAACTTTACCAATTACGGAAAATATAGATCCACCTTGTGATTTGCTGCTGTTGTAAATTGATGTTTTTGGAGATCTACGTCACGCATGTTTACAAAAACAGGATCATCTCACGGACACAATGACAATATTTTTTCATTAGACTGATACTTAACCACTTCTTTTCCACCTGGATAGACCTAATTGGGTTACAGTTACAACAAATCGAGATGATAAGCAAAACACAACAGCCACAGGAAAAGCGCGTAAGTTGTACACGAGTTTGTTGACCAAGTCTGTTTGCGTCACAATGGACGATGAAACATACGTCAAGGCTGATTTCAAGCAGCTTCCAGGTCAAGAATTGTATACGGCTACCGTAAAAAGAAAGGTTCAAGATAAGTTCAAGCAGAAAAAAAATGTCAAAGTTTCCGAAACAATACTTCTTTTGGCAGGCAATTTACACATGTGGGCTAAAAAACGAATGTTTCGTGACAACTAGCACTGTC